>BMAO01000602.1:0-57793 GCA_019973975.1 Trichonephila clavata
AATATTAGAAGAAATGTTTTTAATATGTCAGTTCAAATACTGTCTTATGCTGATGACATTGGCATTATTGCCCGAACAGCACCAGCTCTTAAACAGGCATTTATGGCATTAGAACAAAGTGCTAAGAGAATTAAACTTCGAAGAATTAAATAAATAAATCTGTAAACGAAAATAAAACTAAGTATTCACCTTGTTTAAAGTCCGACTTACAACTTAGTCATATAGATATTAGCAATTACAAATTTGAAAAAGTTAATAGTGTTACTTATTTGGTAACTGAGATAAATAATAAAAATGAGTTTGTGACAGATCTGTACGCGACCGTCTCACTAATCCTCTTGGGGAAACTTTGTGCTAGCATTCGCGTTAATTCACAGCCATCTCTCAAGAAGAAACCCTGATGTGGAGATTAGTTTGACTATATAAAGTCAAGGTTTTGTAATTGTAAGATAGAATGAGCGGAGAAACTGTTGTGAATATACAAAGATGAGATATAATTGATTTTCACAACTTCAGAACGAAGTTTGCAACTATACTAAATTAGTGGAATTGGAAATTATAACCTAAGATAGATTAGGTTAAATTAAACTGATTACTTGCGCTTGTTCACTTAGAGTTTGTTGCTTTACTTATATCACTCCTAGGGCATCCTCTTGTAGTTTAACTTGTGGTTGATTAGTGTGCTTGAATAGTAATAAAATAAGAATTGTTATGGAAGTTTTTGATCATGCTTTCCCCCCCCCCCACATCCTTAGGAAGGCAGGATGGCGAGGGAGTGACTTCAAATGGAAGTCGCTCACAAGCTGGTCCCAGAAATTTATAAAAGATTCATTGCTACAAATAGATGTTTTTATGCCTTGAAGAATTATTTAGAATCCAGTTTTCTCAAATTAAGAACTTCTTTACAAAAGTCTTATAAGTTCTGTCCTGACTTACGCATCAGAGACTTGGCCATTGTCTTTATGTGATGAGGAAACTTTGGGAATTTTCGAGAGAAAGATCTTACGTTGAATTCTTAGTGGGATACAAGTGAATTAATTGATCATGGAGAAGAAGTTCTAACTTAAAACTCTACAAAATTTACAAACAACTTGATATTGTAAAATTTGTCAAATTACTGTGACTTAAATGGCCTGGTCTTCTGACTAGAATGAATCAAGATCGTTGCTGCAGGAAAATCTTTCTGGCAAAGCCCATGAGAAACAAACCTCGGGGCAGACCCCCGTTAAGATGGATTGACTGTGTTCAGAAAGACCAAAATATTTTAAAGGTCAAAAACTGGAAAACAGTCGCCAAAAGTAGAGATGCCTGGAGAAAATTTCTGAAGAAGGCAAGGACCCACCAAGGGCTGTCGAACCAATTGAAGAAGATGAATTTCTTAAGTGTACCATAATAAATAACAATGATACTTTCATATTTCTCTGCGGCACAAGCAATAGTTTCTAAAAATGATACAACGGAGACACCAGATGGAATATTCCCGCTAGTAACCGCTTACCGCCTGACACACGTCACAGCCCATTTGAAAAAACTTTTAACAATATTAAAATGTTTATGCTTCTGAAGTAAAAAATTCTTAGAACAAATAATTAAAAGCATTATTTTTGTGTGTGTGTATATACTGGGTGTTGTCACTGTGGTGGTGCTTATCAGAAGGATAGAACCCACGATCTATGGGTCCGCAACCGCGTAACATAACCACCAGACAAAAGGAATTATCTCTGTCCGGAGGCTGTCGTTGGCCTATGAAGATGCCGCTACATTATTGCTTGGCGAGATTTTCGCCGGTGAAATGGAAAACTTTCATTACGATTTACACCGAAAGAATCTGCTTATTACTTGAGTGGACCTTCCCGAATTTGAAAAACTATCTCTTCTTGCGAGTAAATGGCGCCACCACACATCAGAAGGTTTGCGTTTTTCTTTTCATCCAAGGTCACCAAAGTGGAAGATTAGAACCCATGACACTTGGATCCGAAGCCCAGTAACATGACCACTAGACAGAAGTGATCACCCCTGTCCAGAGGCTGTTACTGACTTTCTTAGATACCGTCCCAACACGTAACAATTGTTGGTACTTAAGTATTATACGCTAGCCCAATTTCGCCGAATAAAATGTTGTCACCAATTCAAAAAACATCACCAAATGCTGTTACTGTTATATTGTTTCGGGACATGTTGCGGGAATATTTCTCTATTTTTGGCGGCATTTGGCGACGTGTTTTGATTTGAAGAAATTCGTCGATTGTAAATTAAGTAAGTACCAAATAATTACTCTTGTAAATTGAAAGAATTTATCAATCTTAATCTGCAAATTGCATTACAGTAAATTATCATGCAAAAACATTCTTTATGCTACTAATGCATTTTTCGTACTTAATATTATTATTATTATTTTGTTTTTTTTAGCAATAATTACCTAAATAACTGTTTCTTTTTTCAGTGTTTAAGTAAAATTAAGTATCCAAAAGAATTGCAACATACCTTCTCTGTGAGAAAATGCTACGATATTTCTACAGATTTAATTCTAATTCCATTATTTTTCGAACCCTTAATTGGCCGAACTTTCGATGAAAAGTTGAAAATGTTCTTAAAAACAATAACTCGTATTACAACGAACGTGCTGCAGACAGAACTAAGAAGCTTGTTAAGAACTATAAAATACTCAGAGACATTAAATTTGAGTTTTTTTTTTCTCTCTATCTTTTGAGTCGTGAAAATAATTTCTAAGAAGAAAATAAAAAGAGAGAGAGTTAAAAAGCGGCCAAGCAAATAAAATGACTTGGAATTTTCAATGAACAAATCTTACGCTTCACGTGATCTGAAAGTTGAAGTTTGGGGTCTGAAAATTCTGAAAAAATTTGAATGCTCCAAAAAAAAAAACATTTCTTTTGATAGGGGAAGAAGAGGGATGTTTCATATTTCGAATCAAATAGCATATTTTAAAACATTTATTTTTAAAAAATAAAATAAACAAATGTTTTTGTTTCATACATAGTGAAAGAAGAATTTTGCAATTATTATTACAAATATATACATATTCATTCGAGAAATAATTCCAATAAAACTATTTATATTGTTTTTTATCGATGTAATTTGGTAAAGTGTAGCAAATAATGAAATTTTGGTACTTTTACATTTCACCGGCGCAAATCTCGCCAAGTAGGCTTTATTGGCGATAACACGCAATATACACATGAAAAAAAAATGTTAAAATTTTTTAGTTCTCATTGGTTTTTTTTTATCTATGTTTGATGTAATATGAAAGAAATGTTGTGATAAGAAAAGACCGTGACTCGCTTCGATAATATAGTGGTGAAAGGTTACCAGTGGAAATATTCCGTTTGGCGTCGGTTATATCATTTTGGCGACTTTATCGCTTGCTCCTGCCAAACGGAAAAGTACCTAACATTTCTGTAAATAAATGCGACAAGAATAAAAATATTTACCGTACTTACCTATTACACCGTTGACCAATATAGCCAAATCACAGGCCGTCGATAAATACCGTACGCTAAATACCGTGATATGCTGCCAATAGTGGAAACAGTGACCACATATTTTCGAATACACGGCGAAAGTTTCGGTAAAACGAAAAATAACCGAATTTTTTTTCTTTCCATTTATTACGATCACCACCGAAATGCTAAAATGAAAAAATATTAAGTCCGTAAAAAGCTATTTTAAAATTCTAGCACTGTTGCCATTT
The DNA here is from genome assembly GCA_019973975.1 of Trichonephila clavata. Classification (NCBI taxonomy): domain Eukaryota; kingdom Metazoa; phylum Arthropoda; class Arachnida; order Araneae; family Nephilidae; genus Trichonephila; species Trichonephila clavata. The sequence continues at coordinate 3,710 of BMAO01000602.1, forward strand.
TGTGAATTCATTATATTTTTCCTCTCTTTGGAATCACGTAAGAAATTTATTCTGTTATATTTAATTTCTTATACCTATCAATGTATTTCATATTTTTAATTTGTGTGGGTTAAGTATATCAAAATGTATTATTTCAATTTCGTATTATTTTTAAATGAAACGCTTTTATTAGTATTACATATTTTTAATCTGAAATTAGAACCAATTTCTTTAATGTATTCGATATTTTAAATTTGAAAATAAAGTATGTATTAAAATAAATTATTTGATATTGCATATGAGACGCAAGTTAATAAAAAATATGTACCGTAATGTCTGCCATATAACTCACCCTTTTCTATAAAAAAAACAAGTAATATAACAAAAAAAAAAATTTTTTTAGTCAATTCCTACTTCGTTAGAAAAACTTACTGGCGCCATCTATTGCAGATTTATCTAACTTCGTCAGAAATATCATAGAATAAATTTAAAATTAAAAACAAAAAAATTAATTAATGATTTAATATTTGGAAAAACTGTATTAACATCAAGTGTCATCCATTACAAGTTTAAAATATGTATTTGAACTTCAGTTGATTAAAAAAAATATTTTATAATTGGTTGAAATTTTGAACAAGATTATATATATATATATAGGGAGAGAGCGAACTTATAGTAGGAAACGAATAAGATCGAAATGCATGGGTGTTGCCTTTTTCCGCAGGGTAAAGAAATGAGTTTTAAAAATAAGAAAAAGGGATAAGCTAAATAATTGACTTCTACAAATATATCGATATAATGTTTATTCAAAAGGAATGACACACCATATAAACTTAAAAAGTTGTTGTCCTAAAAATGTTATATTTTTTTAAAAGCATGGGATAATATCTCGAATAAATTACTTTAAAAAGTAAGGTAAGTATGTGTAAGTTGTACACATACATTTCAGAATTTCTTTGTAAAAAAAGGTGTTATATGGCGAATTTTCATAAACTCACCCGAAACGTTAAAGTTATTTGACAATCTTCTGAAAAAGATATCATTGTATTTCAAATTTTCTAAAACTGGCTCTTGAAAATATTTGAATTATTCAAAATTTTGAAATTGGGATAATTTTAATGCATAACAGAACGTTTCAACAAAAATCTACTGCCCTGACTATAATACTCAATCACATCAATTCATGTATTAAAAAAAATTATATCAACACAATGAATGAGTTTTTTTGTTTTTTGTTTTTTTTAAATATTCTTATACGAGGATCACTCTGAAATTTTTGAGATACTCCTCGGTTTTAAAAGTTATACTCACAAAATTTTAGGAGTGTTTAAAGTAGTAATCTCCAGCATCAATGCACTTTTGTAGACGAGTTTTCCTCAGATTATAAATGCCTCAAACCATTCATTTCTTGGAATTGATGAAAAAGTGCATTTATAGCCACATCAATATCTTCTTCTGAATAAAAACGACATCTACGTAGGTTCTTTTTTAGATTAAAAATCACCAAAAGTCACACATAGCTAGATCCTGAGAATAAGATGTAGATTCTATCATTTTAGTTTGTTTTTGTTTAAGAAACTCAACTGTTAATCTAGCTGTATGAGAAGATGCATTGTCATGGTAAAGCAATAGTTCCCTAACATTAACTTGGAGAATTTCTGGAAGACATTAAGTGGTATACCAGTTTGCTGTTACTGCCTTCTGTCCTTCCAACTTGATGGCTTTGATCAATCCTGTGCTTCAGAAGAAAACAGCATACATAACTTTTTTTATTGCTTGTTGGCTTTTCACCATTGTTGGCGTGGGATCATCTTCAAAGATACATACTTTGCTTTCTTTGAGTTGGAACGTCAAAAAATGGTATGTAGCGTTTCCTCACCCGTTACAATTTTAGAAATAATGTGGTGGCCATCATCATTTAGCAATTTAAGGGTTTCTTTACTGATTCTGACACGGCCCTCTTTTTGGAGCGCAGTTAGATTATGGCGAAGCCAACAGCAAACTACTTTTGTCTTACGTAATTCTTCATGAATAATTTTGCGTATGGCTGCGAATCCACTGTTCAGTTCCTTCTGTATCATTTGGTAGGCAAAGCGATTATCATCCATTGACATTTTTCGTATGGCAGACATATTATCCGGGATTACTGCCGACCGCGGCCTTCACGTGTGGTCTTCATCCTGAAGAGAATTACGACCACTGTAAACCATCTGAATACAGAAGCACGATATGGAGATTCATCAACTAATAATATTTAAGGCCATTGAAAGCATTCCTCTTGATTTAATCCAGCTTTAAGGTATCCGACTACCCTAAAACTGTGAATTTCGCCAAAAATTGACAAATTTTTTTTATGGTTTTATTTTATGGCCCATCTTTATAAAAAATACCAAGTTTATCATTTTCCGTTTACTAGAACAAAAACTACAAGTGTTTTAGTAAAAGCAGATGCCATTACTTTAAGCAAGATGTCATACTTTAAAACGCATTTTACTCGAAATGTGATTTTTTGAAAATAATCAAACGGGGTCAGCGATGGCTAAAAAGGTTTTGAACATAATTAACTGAAATTTTTTTTAAAGTTTTGTATAATAGTAGAATTGTTTTAACCTTCAGATGTATCAATCACTGTTTTATTACAAAATTTACAGTCTCTTATGTGAATATAATCACTGTTATTTTAAGCATTTTCATATAGTAAACGAGATAAAGTGCTCTAGTTTTTGTAAAAAAGAAAATATTTCTTATCCTGAAGGTCATTTCAAAATTTAATAATATAGCAACACATTAGATTGAAAAAATTGAAAATTTGTTCATAAACCTTTGGTGCAGAATGGGCCGCGTTTATGCTATTTTTTGTCAATTTTTACCTATTTTTCCCCATTTTAGTAATAATAATTTCTTTTTCTCTTCTTAATTTTAGCCCATTTTTCTTAAAATACACTAAACAAATCTAAAAATAACAACAACAAAAATCCCCATATCTCCTTTTAAAAAAAAAAGGAAAAAAAAAAGGTTTCGCAACCAGTTGGATACTTTAAAATAATTATCAGGGCACGATAATGTTCTGGTGTCAACTCTATTTTTTCTTCTGTCAAATATTTATTTTCAGCTAAACAACTTGAAGTAAGTCAGTAAAAATCGTCTGCTGTGTTAAAATATTTTGTATTTTCAATTTAAATCTTTATTTTTTTTATTTACTTATTTATTTATTTATTTGTAACTTATCGTCTGCGAGTGTCCCAAAAATATCAGAGTGACCCTCGTATCATAAGAGTGAAAGTTAACAATAAAAGTAATTTAAACTCTCTCACTTAATTTCACAACCAAGCATTCTTTATTTCTTTTGTTTGAATTACTTTTTGTCAAATTCTTTCTTTAATTTAAATTGTCTATTTTGATTAATAGCCCGATGGTTGGTTTTTTTTCTATCCTGAAGGGGGAAAAGCTTTAAATTTTTTCTCTCATTTAGTTGGAAGTTGAAAAAATCTTTCTGGTTTTTTTCCCCATGCTCTAAGAATTTTTTTCCCCGGAAAAACTTTTTAGTTCCGTCACGTAATGAGAGTGATTTAATTCTTTCATGCGCTGAATTTTTGACAAAAACAATGCACTAGAGGGAAATAATTACAAATATTTTAGATAGACTTCACAAAACTATAATTATTGAGCAAAAAAGCTGATACATATTAATAATTTTAAAAACTTTTTCAAACAAATGGTGTCCAAAGTTTTAAAAAATATAAGTGGTACATATTTTGTACCACCACGCTTCAATCAGCATGATAGTTCTGGAAATATGATTTTTTCTTCCCTAGGCAAAACGGAACTTTGCGGACACAACACATCTATTCTTTTAAAGTTGGAAAATAAATAAATAACTTCTTCACATTAATGATAATAATTTTCTCATTAATCATTTTTTTTTATATTAAGAATTATTTTTTACTTTTTAGCTCAATTAACTATAAAAGCGTGTTTTTTAGTTTTTTTAAACTAATTTATTTAAAAATTGCATACTAAAATATTACAAATGCTTTTTAAGGATAAGTAACAAAAAATATTAATACTTAACCATCAATATTTAAAATAAATTATCTGACTTTAAAAAAACCATTATTATATGAGCGAAAATTTTAGCAATTTTTTTAAAAATCCCTTAAAGCATGGAGGGGGGGGGATAATAAGCTCTTTGCCAATAAAATAATTACTAAATAAACTACGTGCGTTGATTTCGTGAATGTAATAAAATTTTAACGTTTTATTAAAATATAAAAATTTTACAATCTAATAAATATTGAAATAAATGTGGCTCATTATTGTAATTACAGGTCGTAACTCAAAATATAATCAGACAGTTAGTACTATTTTAGTAAATTCCCTAGAAAATAATGTAAATACTATGTTTAAAAAGATTTGCAGAAATGCACTTACAGTATTTTGATCAGACACAGCATTATCGATTTTGAGCTATTTAAAAATGACTACTTCTAATAAATTAAAGACCCAATTCCAGTTTTTTTAATAATTTTAAATAATTTATTGTAACTAGGCCTCTATATAACGTAGAAGCAAAATAATATCTTTTTTGGGAAGCCAAAAGATTGTTCTATTTAATAAAGTAAAAAACCAAAAATTTGTTTCAATCGAAATTGTTGATTTCAAAGTCTTCGAATTGATTAAAATCAAATCATATATTAATTTTTATTGGCTTAAGGCTTCATCAACAGTCATTTTGAATATACAGAAGAACATCTTTTTGTGCTGTCCTTTTTTATGCTTGTGAGACTTTTTTTATACTGTATGAATTTCAAAGACTTTGACTCCTCTGTAATTTTCTACCAATGTACATATACGCACTTCAAGACGCTCTGTTCATTTGTCATAAACTGTCTCTCGACAAGGCACGTTCAACTGCTTTCTTTCAGCGCCAGCAGCCAGCGCTTTATTGAAGACAAAACTTTCAATGACAGTGACATTATCAGTAATTTGATAGATCATGAAAAAGGACAAGAAAAGAACTGGATTCTTTGAAAGCGGATCAAATATATGCAGGGATTCAGCTTTCCAATAAATTGGAAAAACATTTTCTTAAACAGATACCAATTCCGAAAGGAGTTTGAAATTCCAAACAGAGTTTTCGATCATGCATTTCTAGTTATTGTGACATTTACGCGAAACTGACCAGCTGACTTTCATAAAACAAAATTATCACTTACTTTATGGTGCCAAAAAAAAAATCAATTTAAATTGTATCTTCAAGCGACGAAAGCGATTTTGAACTAATTAATCACAGGAAGATAAGCGTTTGGATTGCGATGAGTAGCAGTGAATTATGTATGTGTATTTTTAAAATTTCTCCATGCATACAAAACGAAGTTAAATGTTTTAAAAATGTTTCCATGTGTAATTTAATTATTTATTTTGTTATTTAAGTACTTTCTGATAAATTTTGTAAATATCTGACGAATATTCTAAGGGAGGCTTTTTTTATGCGGTCCCTCTCCACCGTATAAAAAAAAATTTGTAGTATATCGACGAAGTTGTTTGTTACATGTAACTATTTATAAAATTATCCAATATTTTTTTCTGTTATTTCCTTTTATGTGGTCCCCATGTACCGCAGAAAACACAGGTTACTGTAATGTTAAGTCTATTGTATTTCCAAGCACTCACTGAAATCTAGACTATTGTATTGATTTCAATTCAATAAAATGGATTCGGAAAAAAAAATACATGTAATCGTATTTTTTTTTCGTGCGGTTTTATGGAACTGTATATATATATATATATATTTATTTTAATTAGTTTTTTATTAAATTTTCAGACATTTAATATTTATTTTTTGAAGAAAAGTGCAGTTGTGCTGAAATTTTTATTCATTTTTACACTAGATGCATTTTACTGAATTGGAATCAATAAAATTCTAGATTTTAAAAGAAAATTCCATTGGATTAAAATTAAGTCCACGTATTTCAGATGGCTGGTAAGCATGAATCTAAAAAATCGTGTCAAATTAAAAATAGCGCTTAGGAAAGGGAATTAAATCTGATTTGTTTCTTATTCTTAAAAAGAATAAGGAGTGGAAAAAGGTCCAAGAATTCTAATTTTGCATCTCTAGAGATTCTATTTTCTAGTAAATGAATTTTAATCATATTATCAGTCTTATGACACGCTGTAGTTAAAACTGAGCCTTTGCGAGTAAACGTAAGTAATTTTAAGTAGTTACATTTTAACCCCTTAAGCAGTCATTTTTTTATATGTATTTATTATTATTTTTTTTGCCCAAAATGTTTTTTAAAAAAAAGCATTTCCCCCCCCCCATATAACTAAGCATAATACTTAATAGAATTCGAAAAAAGAAGAATTTTATTTTCATTTTCATTTTTAAGTTTTTACATTTTTTATTTTATAGTCGTGCGGAACACAAAAAACCCTAAATGTTTGCTTTTTAGAAGTACACTCTGCAATGCTATGATGTACTGCTTGTGTGAGTGTGTGAGTAAATATTTATGTCGCATGTTCAGCTACTCGAGGGCTTTTCGCGACGGACCTCGTAATTTTGAACCATGGTCAAGTGACGAGGACGACACCTGAGATGGCACCCTCCCTTCTCCTCACTATCACACCACACTATGGAGTGGACGTTTGAACTCGCAACAGATTTTTAACGTGCATCGCTTCCCTTACACGGTGGGTCTTTAGCGGTACTAGGCTCGAACTCATGACCCGCCGGCCACGAGTCCGTTACCTTGACCACTAGGCTACCTCGGCCATATTACTGCTTGTAGCTTATATACAAATATTTTACATAAAACTTTGATTAGGTTATAAGTAACTATTGACTAAGACCAAAAATATTTATCTTTAAACATACCTACGCATTCATAACTAAGGCATTGAATCCATGTGAAATTGGTACTTACCTAAAAAGAAAAAGAAATAATTAATAAAACAATTAACATGTTAAAATATAAAAGAAATATTTAAATATAGACTTTTTAGAAAATACTATTTTTTATACAAATATCAATAAAAGTATTTGATGTTATTATTATTTATTTTTGTGTTAGAAGATACACAAATATTTAGTAATATTCAGAGAGCTCAATTTTATAAAATAAGTAAATAGTCTCTTTTGTATGCAGGAATTAATTCGAATGTAAGGAACTGCGACAGAGATTGAAATGCATAATTTCACTCCAGGCTACTTCTATTCCTGTAGCTTATTTATCTTTGAAATTTTAAATACACACAGCTTTATTTTTTGAAAACTATAGATAAAACGAGAAAAATGTATTCCTCTAAAATATCTTATAGTTACAAAAATTTTGGAAATTTGATGTAAAAAAAGTGTTATCAACTCTTTCAATTTACATTAAAAACTTCACGAAGTTTCATGGGCAGTTTTAACGATAAAAACTATTGTTCTTTTACAATTAGTTTTGTGTAATTATAGTTCTGTAGTAGGTTTTCTCTTGCATATTTTATGTTCTATAATGAGAATTTTTTCATGAAATATTTTATAGCAAACAACATTTATTTATTTTATAAAAAATATAGCTTTTGTGTTTTCTAAATGGTACTATCAGAAACAATAAAGCAGCTCATAATAGTGTGTGCTATTTGTTTTTAAAAATCACAATCGGAACAATTTTTTTTTTTTCATTTTCACGTAATATTAAAGTTTTTGCAAACGATTTAATAGAAACCAAACAAATAATTTTTTCATTTTTTACTTTTTATGTATTTATTCAAAAAAAAAAGAAGAAGAAAGACGAATTTTGAGTTTTAATTAAATATAACTTTTTTTTTAACTCTTAAACATTTCTTGTTTCGCAAAAAATTTCTCTATTCTTGCGTCTTAAAGCGTATATTTCTATTGATAAAAAAGGTTTAAAATTAAATTGTTCCCACACATTAAATATACAAATAAATGTATATTTGAAACTAATATAAGAACAACATATAAGCAAATTAAGATTCTGCTATTTCCCTATAGACTACAAAAATTGTGCTTTTGCTTAGTACCACACGATAGAAGTGAAAAGTTCTGATTCATTTTGGGCAAGAAAATCCAATTGTTCGGATGTACTACGTTTTCTTTTATGATATTTTCGCCTGTGGGCGTTAAGTAGTTTTCTTTTTGGTACCCCTTCATCGGTGGATTTGTTTATTTCATTCATTTTCCGTAATAATTATGTATTCTTATGTATTAATTTTTAGTATATACAATTTAAATGTCAATTAGTTTAGTTATTTGAAAATATTTATACATATATATATATAAATTACTTATGTAGATTATATTTATATAATATACTTGTTTATGTGGATCTTATGTACTATCGCAACAATGCCAACGTTCAAGATAGCTCGCCAAGTTGGCAACTCTGATTTTGCATGTGTCGCACGCGCTGAATTGGCAACTGTATGTTTCTTTTCATATAATGTCGCCAATAATGTTGCGATAATACGTAAATACTGTTTATATAACTTATATAATAACGTATACTATATAAGGTTAGGAAAATTTATGCCCTGAGAGCCGTTGACTTTTCTTAAAATTCTCTAAGAAAAGAAAAGAAGAGGGTTCGCCCTTTTTCACAATTAATGCTTTACTCTCTTATTTGTCATCACTAATATAAACCGAAATATTGTGGCAACTTTCTCGCCAATTAACTTCATTAAAATTTCGGATTTTAATTGTTTTCGTACATTTTGTGCTTTATTGCTTTTGCAACCCAATCAAGAAATAGATCCTATATTTCGTTTCTTCTCATCTTTGATATTCTTGCATATAAGAATAATCTTTTTCTTTTTTTAGTTATTTTCCCTCGCGTTCCTCTTCTCTCGTTCACTCGCTGAAGTTGAGTAGAAATGGTCTATATGACAGTAATATTTAAATAAAGGAAATAAACTTCTTGCAAAAAAGTGTGCATGACATTTTTACTTAAAAAAACACGTGCCTAAAAAAATTTTCAATTCAAAACTAATCTCGGGTCACCGAGCCGAGATCGAATGCCGACTGGGTAACACACTCAAACCTGGCGCTTAATTTAAATTCACTTTTCAGCAAAACGTGCCTATAAAAAGAAGTTATCACTTCAATATAGAAATAATGTAAAAAAAAAAAGATATTTAAACATTTGATGTATTACAGAGATTTTTTTATATGTCACATTTAAAAATTTTTAGCTATAATAATTCATTATCATACTCGTATCTTGATATTATTTTAAAAAACAGCATACACAACACTGTCTGTTCTTATTCATAAACGTTATCACTAAAGACCCCAAGAAAAAGTTTTTCAAAAGATAATTTTAACTAACAGAAAACCTTATTATTAATCGTTAATAATTTTTTTTTTTTTCTTTTTTTTAAGCTTTTTTTTAATAATTTTCTTTGTTGTTCTTTCACACATGACTGAAAACTTAAATTTTTTTTTTGAAAAAAAGCATTTTTAACAACTGATAATAATAAACAATATGAAAAAAAAGCGAAGTAATTATATTTTAAAAGCGAGTTTATCTAATAGAATGTTTTTCGTGATATAATTATTCACTTACACATTGACGGAGTCTGGATTAAAACTTAAGTAAAATTATTTTTTTATATTCCAATGAAAATATGAAATTTATTGACACACTTAAGTACAAATAGACTGTTAGAACTTTATTCATATAATTAAGTACTACAGCGTCACTTGCATCAGTGGTCTTCAAATTGTGTACCATGGAATCCTGGGATTCTATAAAGCATACCTAAGGGCTCAGCGAGTCACAATAGGAAAATCGAGAAGAAATAAATATGTATGCGATATGGATTCACGTTCTCTACGAAGTTTATATAGATAGAAGCATCTATATAAATGACATCCCCTATCCATTATAAGTAAAAATTTTATTTTTGTATAATAACTTTATTTTGCAACACTTTTTAAAATTTTTTCTATAATAAAAAATATTAAAACGTTTTATCTTTATATATATATATACTTTCGCTTAGAATATGAATATTCTATTGTTTACTATATAGGGTTCTAATGCACAGTTTTATACTCGTTAGTTAGCACAATGTCTTGCAGAACTAAATAGTTTTTAATGGAAAATGCACCTCTTTACATTTGAGGGAAAGAACACCTATAATAAAGGAAAGGGAACAACATATTGTTACGAATTTTGTATAAAATAATGTAAATAATTTGTATTTGGATGTGCAATGCCTTTATATTACTCTATGCTATATTTATTTCATGTTAAGATTGTAATATTCACAAGCAACGCCGCCCCTTACGTTATAATGGTGATTCAATGGGAACTTGGCGAAATATTAAAGATAGAGCCAAGTTGGCATCATTTTTGGCAACCAAGTTGGCGACATTGGCGACCATGTTGGCGAGTTCGGGACCCTCTGGATTCTTCTAGAAATTAGTAGAAAAATCCACTAATTTCACGATCGGTGGCGCGAGCGCATCTTTCCAGAAATTGCGGCCCCTGCTATAAATAGAACGATACTCGCCGCAACAGTCAGTCTGGTTTTGACTAGCGATTCGTCAACTTGCCTTGATCGTGATTAGCTCGGCTGCGCTTGTGAATAAGCTTAGACATACGCGTATTTTAGACACTGCTTATTGTGTCTGAGTGCTGCTGAAGGTGTGAAATCCTTCTGTAATTTATTCTGTGAACTTTGCTGTTGAATCCTGTATTTTTAAGGATTGATTTACGCCAATAAATACGCATCACTCGCAAAGAACTGTCTTGTTGCTTACGACTGCTTTTGCATAAAATCCTCGAACCCCGATCTACGTAATAATATCAACACAGTTGACGTTAAAATGTAAGTATAAGCAAGAACAGCTTCTAAAGGTTGAAAATCCATCCAAATCTTTCTTACACAGCTATAAACATTTTAATGCCATTCAGAATATTGTGATTAAGTGAAATATATTTCTCAACGTAAGTGGCTACAAAAACGAAGTATAAACATTAATTTAACTCAGAATGTGTGTTACGATTGCATTTAATCTCAATAGACCTAGACTTTGATAGTTTGTGTGAAAAAAAGCAATCACATATCCCAGTTATTAAATATAATGCATGGATAGGTGACACTTGGATCACAAAATATTATTGATGAGTGAATTATATTTAAGAAAATTAGATTAGATCTTTTTAATAATACTTTTTTAATTGCCTTTACATAAAGTGCCTATAACATGTTGATCTACTTTAAATATTTTATCGAGATATATTCTTCAAAGTATATGTAATAGAATGGGATTCCTGAAATTACTTCGAATTCTAGGTGTTCCACGAAAGCACCTTCAAGATCTCCTGAAAAGATTCAAGTATAGGATCAGCTTCATAAAAGTACAGGTATAGTAATCATTGTTTAATTAGAAGTAAGCTTATTAGAAGGGGACGTAGTTTATATTGAGCGTGTTTAAGCTATCGTGGAATCAGTTGAGGGTCCGTAGTATTATCCCCGTGTTACTGAATCTCCCCTCCGCGCTCTATTATCTGATCAGTTATCTTAATTAGATTGTTATTGTGTGTCTGATTGATATTTTGGTGTCAATAAATTCATTAGAGTGAAACATGTCTAGTGATTATTCAGTTTCTCCCACACACCTACCTAGCCGGGTCTGCGGGTAGACAAGAGGTTTCAGATGGAAGCAGGAACCGTCCGGCATTACAAGTTTTGAGATGTTTGAATTTTAACCGTGGCTATTACACAAGTCTTGTTTTTGGAGTTATTATTATTTATTTATTCTCCTTCACGCAATAATTTTTCCAGTACAACTGAACTGATTTTCAAAACTGAAGGAAGTATTAATTTTCCATCCATTTCACTAATGTTCGGGGTTGCGAGCTCGTGTCCGGCGTTGTCGACTCCTGATGCCACTGAAGACCCGCAGTGTAGAGGTTTTGTTGTACTTTAAATCTTTTGAGGCTCAAGTGAGTGAGTAAGTGAATATTAACGTAGCACTGTTCAGCTGTGCACGAGGGCTTTTGGAGACGGACCTCATAATTTTGAACCATGGTCAAGTGACGAGGACGACACCTCAGCTGGAACCCCCTTCTCCTAACTACCACACCAAAGCGAGGACGTTTGAGCTCTCGACATATTTAACGTGCCTCGCTTGCCTAAACAGCGGGACTTCAGTGGTACTGCGCTCGAACTCCTGACACGTCAGCCACGAGTCCGTTACCTTGACCACTTGGCTACCGTGGCCACCCTAGAAGGGGGAAGGATTAACGTACAAAATAAATAAGATTATAATCAATTGAAAAAAATCCAAGGGCTATGGGGGTCTGGTCACGAGAACCCTCCCTTCCCCTTGTGTGCGCCAATCCTAGAGCGAGTGAGTGAATATTAAAGTCGCACTGTTCAGCTACACGAGGGCTTTTGGCAACGGACCTCGTAAATCTGAACCATGGTCAAGTGACGAGACCGACACCTGAGCTGGCATCATTTCTAACTACCCCGCCACTCTAAATGGGAGGAAATTTGAGCTCTCGACATATTTAGCGAGCCTCGCTCCCCTACAAGGCGGATCTTCAGTGGTACTGCGCCCTAACTTATTACACGCCAGCCACGATCCGATACCTTGACCACTTGGCTACCGCAGCCACCAAGAGTTCCGTAAGTTGAAACAGTTTGAAGACCACTGACCTACATGAATCTGAGATAAATGTCACAAAAAAAGGTTCTTTTTATTTAAGAATAAATAGCAAGTTTTGGAAAATTAAAATTATTTTTTCAAACGCTTTTTCATTAAAAAATTAACACTCTTGTACAAATTACTGAAAAATTATTGTCTGCATATAAAAATGCAAACACATATAAAAGTTCCAAAATATTTAATTTTCCAAAATAGTTGTTGAAACAATTTATAAGTATGCAACACGCGACAAACAATCCCCTCCTCCCTCAATTTCCGACAACCAGATCAGTTGTAATTTAAGAGTGTTTATAAACCCCACACTATTAAGCAACACGATGACTATTGGAGACGGACCTCGTAATTTTGAACATCGGTCAAGTGAGGAGGACGACACCTGAGCAGGTAATCCCTCGCCAAACTACCACACCAACGGGAGATTTTGAGCCTCGACACATTTAATGTGCACCAGCCTCTCTACGAAGAGAGTTTCCAGTTGCAGTGAGGCTCGGACTTATGACACGTTGGTCTTGAGTTTATGATTATAACTACTAGGCTACCGCGGCGACTTTCAATAGAAGGGGGGGGGGTGCGTAGTAAACAACTGCGCATCTCACAACCCATAATTTCTGAAATGAATGACACCAACTCACCGATTGTAACTGAATTGTTGTAAAATTAATGTTGCCTGCGCAACAGATGCTCTCCAAATGAGAGAGGTGTAGTATTATTCTTTTAATGCAAGCAGAATGCAACACAGGACCATTTAAAATAAAAGAACTGTTGACTTCTGGATTTGCCTTCATTTTCGTCAAAGATCGCCCTCACATTTCTGCTACAACTCAATAGCTTTCGACGCTGTTTAAATGAGACGTGTTTGATCACCTGACCTGCAGTCCTGATTTAACACCAAGTAATTTTTCATATTCTTGAATTAAAGAGCTGCTTTGGAGATCAAAACTTCTAGACCAATAAGGAGCTTCAGAATAAGAGTTAAGTGCTTTCACGCCATTCTTCGAGCATCGAAAAGCTTCTCCCTCCGATATGACAAATACTTCAATCTGCATGGCATCATGTTGAAAAGTAATAAAAAATTAAATCAAATCAAATAAAAAAAATTTTAAGTAATCATGGTTTACAAAATTCCTTTTTTTCCCGTGTTCTTTAGTTTATTTTTTAATCCATTGGAGGTTGAAAAAAATATCCCTCGTAGAAATATATGTCATCGTGCGTGTCGCACAGATACAATCCATGCAATAATATAATAACTTAATTAGTATAATTAATCCCCGTTTAAATCACGTAATTAACATACATTAAATTTATTAAATTTTGTTAAATTAAATCAGTTGATAATGAACTGAATTTTAAAAGACTATGGGTTTAAATTACACAAGTAATTACTGCCATTACTTTAATTATTAATCGAAATTTAAAAATTAGACACTGCAAAAACTATTTTCTAAGAACATCTTAACAGTGCAAGGTTAAAGTATTATGATGTCTGTGATGATAATTGAAATTCCGATGTTTTTTTTCCAAGATTTTTCTTTATATATAAAAATTTTATTTTAACTAAATTATTTCCGAGATTTTCTCTGAGGCAAAAAAAAACAACTTTATTATAAATTTAATTTATCATAAATCTCTATGCTAAAATTCTTTTCAAGTAAAGTTTATACAATTTAAGTAACCCTCTTGTGCGATTCAATAAGCCCACATAACTATCTCAATTGGTACATACTTCCGCTGTCTCTGCTTAACAAGAATTGAAGTGAATGAGAGTAATATTAATGTCACACTATTGGCGACTATTGGCTATTGGCGACGGACCTCGTTGTTTCGAACCCCAGTCTACTCCGTACGAGTACGATACCAAGGCTGCCACCCCCTCTCCTAACTACCCCACCACACCAATGGGAGGACGTTTGAGCTCTCCAGAGATTTAATGTGTATCGACCCCTTCTACACGGCAAGTCTTCAGAGACACCAGGATACCAAACCGCGAAACTCCGGCCACGAGTTCGTGACCATAACCATTGGGCTACCACGTCACCCAAAAGGAAGAAACCATTCAACTACTCTAAGGCTTTTGGCGACGGACCTCGTAATTTTGAACCATGGTCAAGTGACGAGGACAACACCTGATCTGGCACCCGACTCTCCTAACTTTCCCACAACTTCATCGGGAGCACGTTTGAGCTTCGACAGATTTATCGAACATCACCCTCCCCCCTCTACAATGGTGGGTCTTCAGTGGTACTAGGATCGAACGCATGGCATGCAGGTCACGATTCCGTTACCTTGACCACTAGGCTATCACAGCCACATTTGATTACTTTAAGAATATTTCATATAGATTCTAATAAATTAAGAACTTTTATGGCATCAGTGACTCAACTAATGATAATGATCAAAGGGAATTTTTCCATTTCGCCGGCGCGCGAGAGAAAATTGCTCCTAGGACAATGGCACACACAGGAGTTTTTCAAGGGGGGGGGGGAGGTCCAGTGTCGAAGGTTTACCATTCTCATATCTTACACCAATACTCCTCCCAACATATTCTTGCGATTTTGTCTGTTTAATTATTGAATAAATAATTAGCATTGATTAATAAAATTAATTATTAATAACAAAAACATAATTTTGTTTTACGTGCAAAGTAAATAGGATTATAATCAATCGAAAAAAAATTAAGGGCTAGAGGGGGGTCCGGACACGGGGACCCTCCCTCCCCCTTGTGTACGCCACTGCTCCTAGAGCGAGTGAGTGAATATTAACGTCACCCTGTTCAGGTGCACGATGACATTTGGCGACGGACTTCGTAACTCTGAGCCATGATCAAGTGACGAGGACAACACCTGAGCTGGTACCCTCTTCTCCTAACTACCACACCACACCAACGGGAGGACGTTTGAGCTCTCGACAGATTTACGAATCTTCAATGGTACTAGGATCGAACTCCTGACACGCCAGCCAAGGGTCCGTTACCTTGACCACTTGGCAACCGCTTCCACCCTAGAAAAGGGAAGGATTAAGCACATACAAAGTGTCAATGCGATCGTTTGGCCTTGTCGCAGAATTACGTCGATAATAGTCCCAGTGTTGTCCTAGTGTAGCGTACACTTAAAATACATGTATGATTGATGGTTTTTACTCCTAATGATTGAGATATAATGGGTCAAGAAATAAAATTAAGCAAAAATAGAGGGAGGAAAAGGTGTAAGAGAAAAAAAAATATTTCTCCTTTTTATATAGAAATTCCTCTTCCTTTTTTTGCAATTCCACTGAGAATATTTCATTGATTCTTTGTCCTGAAAAAAACTTTTTTCCCCATGAAACTCAATGGTGATTAGAGCTCGGGAGAAGAAAAAATCCCCACTTAACAGCCACTCACTTTAGATGAATAAGTGAAGATTTTGGGGAAAGAAACGCTGTTTTTACACATCTACAACGATTTTACACATGCGAGATGGGACGTAAAAAAAACCTTTCGCTGGCAGTAATCAAATAGAGAAAATTTACAGCGCCTTTTACAATCGGTTAACAACATCATAAAAAAAGGGATAATGACTTATTGTAAGCCCTAAACAACCATTATGGATTCGAGTGATACTTCTGCCCCAAAACAATATGCCACAGATACACAAAGAACTTATTACACATATAAACTTGATAAATCTTACGTCAGAACTCTTGAGATAAAAAACGACCATATTGTTTGTCGCCAGAACACACAAAATGGAAGTCTTTCAAAAGAATTTTATCCTCCTTTATGCTTTCAGGCGATACTTGCCAAAGCAATTTATGAAAAAAGGAGTGAAAACATGGTACACAGAGAGCTTTATTTTTAGTTATTGTTATTTTTCTCTCTTTCTTCGCGCTATATCCGAAACTTAAAACCTTATCTCTAAAATGTTTGATGCGTTTTCGATTTATTCATGTAGATTTTATTCCGTTGAAAAATCCCATCACCCCAGGTTCTTCGATGGTACTGGAGATTACAGTTACAGTTTCCTCGGATTTGGGAATCGAGTAATATTTCTTCGCGGCCGTGCATTGTTGCATTGTGAATACACTTTCCTAAAATTCGATTCCCTTTTCTGTTAGGGTTTGCGCATGCGCATAAATTTCCATTACGACAGTCATATTTTTATGATGTGACGTCTTTAATTTTATGAGTAGCAGAAACATTGCTAACTCTTTCTTCTTTCATTATCGCGACTAAGAGAAATTTTTATCTGTTAGGAAAAAACGTTCGCAAATTTCTACTTTTTTAGGCTTTTGAAGTAATTTTCTCTTAATCAACGTGTGTTACAAAAGACATTGTACAATGTGCGTGCCGCTAAACTCCGAAATGAATCCCGGTACGATCAAAGGTTATTTGTGAAGTGGTAGCCTTTTATCCTCCACCCATGAAGATGTTCCCGTTTTTACCTCCATCGACCCCCAAGTAGCGTAGCTTCGTCTCAAGTGTTGTTATAGATAAATACTCCCATTTTTGAACTATTAGATCAACAGACTTGAAATTTAGCAGGCGTGTTCCTTTCATAAAGTAGAGATCCGATACCAAAGGGGGCTTAAGGAAATTGAACCTGATGGGCGTTGCGAGGGTTTAAGAGGTGTTACAGATAAGTATTCCTGTTTTTGAACTATTTCACCAACAGACTTGAAATTTTGTTGAAACGGTAGTTAAGGGATTATATGTAAACCATATAAATTAGCAAGATAAGTGTAAATTTTTGTACATAATTTTATATATGACAAGCCCCCATGGGGTCATTAGCAAATATTAAACTTGTTCTTAACTTATTATTGTTGAATTAATCATAAAAAATACATTCTGCAGTACTGATAGATTTATAAGTGTATTACATCAATGCAATTAACAGATTAGGCAAGAAAATAGTTCTTATTACTAGCATAGCAAGTCATTCAAGACATTATTATTTATCCGTGATATAAAATGATACTGTGGAAAGAATTGTAATAAATGTTGAAGCAAATATTTGTAAATAAATCTAGTTCTTTCTAGCTGTTTCTACTTAATTTGGAAAAATGTGTAAAAGATAAACACTGAGTAATATTTGTTCTGTTTAACGAGAAATGAAACTTACTTAATTTAATAATTCCTTAAATCCAAATAATTTACTCAGAGAACAGAGAATTATTTTCTTTTAAATGTTTTTGGAACTGAATATTTATAAATTTCCGAAATTAACATTTGTTTTAAGAACGCAGGGAACTCAGTAAACAGTGGGATATCTATTCTAATTTCAAGAAACCAGACATCAACAAGTATAGGCTTCGCTAAATTAATTAATATATGCCCTCAGTAAAAGTGCTAAAAATAATTACAATAGAAATTACTTCCTTATTTCTTGAACCAGATAGGAGCCTATTTCATTAAACGTAGTTTATTACGGTAATAAAAGGAGCAATGAAAATATACGCATAACAGCACCGAAAATAAAAATCAAAACGTAAAACTAATCATAGAATCTCTAAGCTTAATTTTATGTGCATCCCGAAAAATAACAACAACAAAAAAAGAATTATTTAAATATACGTAATGAAATATTATTTTTCTCTCTGTATAATACCTTTATACTGGAACAAATGGAAATCTCTGTCACAGAAAGCGTCGGAAATGAATTATATTTTTGTCAATAGAAATTCTGCAACATTTGATACTCGTGCATCAACCGAGTTCGTTAAATGGATTCAGAGAAGATTGGATGAAGAAAATAAATTCAGATCCGTTATATGTTTCAAGTTTGTGATGGTTCGATCAGCGCTCCTTCTACTAATAGTCCTTTTGGGGAATTTCTGGTCCTTAAAAATTATTTTATTATAAAGCTTCTCATCTAAGAAGAGACGTGATTATGTTAATTGAGACTACAATATATAGTCCAGGTTTTGAGGTTAGAGAGAAAGATAAGATAGACTGCTATCAGATCAGAGATTAATCAACTTGAATGTGAATCGCGGATATTTAATATTTGATAATTGAATTTCTTAAGGTATCCGACTACTTGCGACAAATTTTTTTTTTAAAAAAATGGATATATGGGGATTTTTTTGTTGTTTTAGATTTGTGTAGTACATTTTTTAAAAAAATGTGCTGAAATTAAGAAGATAAAAAAAATTAATTTCTAAAATGTGTAAAAATTGACAAAAAATAACATAAACGCGGTCCATTCTGTACCAAAAGTTTATGAACGGATTTTCACTTTTTCAATTCTCATGTGTTGCTATATTATTCATTTTTGAAATGACCTTCAGAAAAAAAAAGAGTATTTAATTTTTTTCAAAAATTAGAGCACTTTATCTCAGTTATATGAAATTGCTTAAGAAAACAGTGATTATATTCACATAAGGGGCTGCAAATTTAGTAACAAAACAGTGATTGATAAATCTGAAGGCTAAAACAGTTCTACTATTATACAGAACGTCACAAAAAATTTCAGCTAATTATTTTCAAAACTTTTTGAGCAATCGCAGGCCCCGTTTGAGCCTTTTTAGAAAAACACCTTTAGAGTGAGATGCGTTTAAAGTATGACATCTTGCTTAAAGTAATGACATCTGCTTTGACTAAAACACTTGTAGTTTTTATTCTAGTGAACGGAAAGTAATAAACTTGTTATTTTTGTAAAACTTATAAGATGGTCTATAAAAAAAACCATAAAAATTGTCAAATTTTTGTAAAATTCACAATTTTACGGTAGTCGGATACCATAAAATGTAGTATATCCAAAACGAGGATTATTTCTGCATTGCTCAGAGTAACAATGGTAGTTAAGATGAAACCAAATTCAATGATGTGTCTGAAAAGATAATATAAATCAAACATGACGAACTTTTCCTGTAATCCAATAATGAAAGTTCATACGGTATGACATTTCCATTAAATAATTAGTATTAATATGTAGAAATATAATTTTTTTAGTGCTCGTCTTCTCTTTATGTCTAAAGCTCTCATTTTTATATCCGGCTTATAACGTTGTAACGGGTCTATCTGCGAGCCACTAACCCGCTTGGGGTAAATCTGTTTCATTTAAATGTTGTTCGATTGAAAATTTTCTCCAGAAGAAGACAAGGTTTATGCAAATGAATGGTAATATTTAAGCATAACTTTTAAGAATGCGAAGTTAGTGGATAGTAGTTGAGAGTTACTCGACGATTAATTGCTAACTGATTATTGATTGATAACTGACGATTTAGTCAATAAGTTAGAATTGAATAATAACGACCGGGGCTCGAGCGACTAAGAACGGAATTACGGTAATTTAGACCGTAAGCATCCAAAATGTCAAAGACTAAGTTATTTAAAGTATAATCAAATATTAAATATCGTTCCTGCCTTGTAGTTGCTCTTATACTTAGTAAAAGTGTGCATTCCCTACCCTGGGTTGTTAATTTAAGTGAAAAGTTATAATAAATTAGAGGTGTTCTGATTATGGCTGACCCTCAAACACCACTAAACATAACGCGTTTATCCTACAGTTGGATCAAATTGTCTCATATTGTTACAATCAAACAAGATTTTGAGTAGAAATTTTTTAAAGTATATAATCGAATACATGAGAAAAGAAATCTATAAAAAGGTTCAATGAGACAACCCTCTAAGATTTGCTAAGTTAAAAAAAAGAACCGCGTGGAGAACTCGATTTCTAAATATGCTACCGCCTGCAGTAAACTTTTTTAGCACTGCATGTCATCAATAACATGATTTTTAAAAATACTTGATGCGCATTGATTTCAAATTAGGAAACTTTACAACATATTGGAATAATAGAAATCCGATAACTTTGAAATATAAAAATGATTATTCGAACCATGTAAAAAAAAGTAATTGCTATATTTTACGTAGAGTTGGATATATTTTTATACATTTACTAAAAAGTAGAGTTTATGAAATCAATGAAAAAATTACATATCAATTACAGTTATAAAAAAAAATATTTTTAAATAATGTATTAATAGAGGTCTCACATTTTTATACATTTTTTAAAGAGATACATTACTTTAAAATACAGTAGAACGTCGTTTATCCGGATCAATTGGGACCAGACACTGTTCAGATACGCGATTGTTCGGATAAACGAAAACCGAATGCGATCCATGCAGTATATGATACTGGATACTATACCAATATTGAAAATCATCACACGCGGGAAACGTGCTTGAAGAAAAAGTCAAATAGGTGCAAAATGTCGCAATTTTACGTTGGTTGTGGAAAATAATCAGTTATTTTTCTCTGTACCATTGTACACCTTCGTTTTTTCACTGCAAGGTTGCAAGGTCTCTGATTCTCTTCAGCAGCAGTAGAGTAGGACAGCACTCTGATTGTTGTTTGTACCACTCCATAGCTGTCTCTAACGCAGCAAAAGCGTCAGGATTTGATGGACCCTTGCTTATTTCTTTGTTGTTGTCCTCGTCTTCATCCGTTTCATCGTCGGATTCTTCTTTCACGGAAGTCACAATCTCGTCATTATTTAGCATTTGAAATCCACAGTCTTCTGCATCGCATGTTATTCAGGTTTCTACATCAACAAAACTCAAAAAAAAAGAGTACGTATACACCCCCTCACTTGGAAACAAACAGACCTAATATTCCGCGGAGATGTTTACCAAATCACACAACTGAAATTCCCCAAATATCCCTCACCTTGGGTTTTCCCGTCACTTTTGGTCTCACAGGAAACAAATGTTGAGCATTGTACTGTTCGAAAACGTATTCAGACTTTGGTTCGGATATTTGACGCTCCGGATAATAAATGTTCGGATAAACGACGTTCTACTGTACGATCAAAATATTGAATTTATTATTACCTCATTTTAATTGTATGACTTTTCTAAATGTGGGTACAAAATTTCGTAGCTCTCGCTACATCATTATTAGCATTTATTTTACTTTTTTAAACAGTATGCTGCGAAAACTGAAACTAGAGCACGTGACGTCAACTTTTTTTTTCTTCTTGTCACACTTTAAATGACTGGTTTTTATTTTTTGCGACAATCGTGTATTTAAAATGCTAAGACTTTTTAATATTTACTGTAAAGTTTTTAAACTTTTTATCTCTGTATATTTTGTATAGAAAATTAAATAATTTTGTGCATGGAATAAGGGCTTAGGAGAATACTTAATTTTTAAAATATACGCAAAGTTAGATATAGATGGGTTTTTTTTACTGTTTTTTTATAGTTTTGTCAACGACGCGAATACAGAATTGTGAAGTACACTTCTAAGAATACTATAAAAATATTAAAAATTTTTAAAATTTATAAAAGTAGTAATAATTTTAAAATGTTGAAATACTTATAAAAAATTTAAAATTTAAAATAATTGTTCGTTTAAAATTGGTGTTTTACTTCTGAAATGTATACTTCATATGTGTTTAAATAAGGTACTTGCAAACATTTTCATATAAACATATACCTTAAAATCCGGCGTATAACGCGCACTTTTATCCCAAAAAGATAAGATCGAAATTTATAGGCGTGCGTTATACGCCGAGTATAAAAACAATAGCTTAAAAAATAAAAAAGAGAGATTAACATAATTAAACCTTTTCATAAATCGAAGTGTTGTTTATTTAAAAGGAATGACATCCCTTATGAACTTGAAGGGGGTTGTAGCTCTAGAAATATACTTTTTTTTTTAAATCCGGGGAATCCTCGAATAAATGGTTTCAAAACACAATAGTGTTACTAACGTTCATTGCAGATTCCCTCGTAAAAAAAGGCAGCGCGCTTTATACGGCGAATGCTTGAAAGTATGGGAGCGTGTAATACGCCGTATTATACGGTAAATAAATAAAAAAAACGTGTACAGAGTTCCCTTGTTAAAATTCCATTAATTTAGACTTCATGATGAAAGATATATATTTCGAAGTTTTCGAACAGAACAGCAAACCCTATTTGTTGCTAATAATAAAGTGTATATTTGAGCTACAATGTCTGGGTGGTTCTAAAGACGTTTCCAATCCATCATGGTCGGAATACTTAACAGAAAATCGTTTGTTTCGAAGTAAAAAAACACAGAGAGAGAGACCTCCAGTGTTGTGTTATTTTCTAAAAACAGATGGTACATCTTCAAATCTTTCCGAGGGAACTAACGTTGAATCTTTGCCAGTTGTCCAGTGGGTGGCTGTGCAATGACGTCAATAAGAATCAAGAAAAACATTTATTTTAGAGTATAGATAACACATCTTTTAAGACGGGATATTTTCTTGTTTAAGATAGACCACTTAAAATGTGAAACACTTAATGTAAAGTCACATTTTCGTTTCAAATGTTGTTTGTTAATTCGAAATTTTTCTTAAAGTTCTTGATTGGTTAACGTAAAATATGAAAATTAAATATCACAACTTCTGAAGGGAGGTATTATCGTATATTTTACCACTAAAGTGCAGAAATCAGTTAATCTGCTGATTAGATAGATAATCTGCACATTAACTAGAGTGACAAGTTCAAGTGCGGAACATTGTTTCATTTCTCAAATTAACTGGGTAATTTGCAGATTACCTACAAGGCACTCGTTAAAATGGAAATAAGGTCTCGGGTTGAACAACAGGAACACGTTTCTGTGCGCTTAAATTAAATGTGTCGTGACCTTAAGGTCACAGGTGAAGTTTGGGACACTGAATTATCAGACACTGTTATAAAAATAACCAAGTTTATTTGTTTATCAATTTAAAATCAAGAACGATTATAAACCCAGTCAAGCATTGTTATCAAACGTTGTTATAAAAATAACTAAGTTTATTTGTTTATCAATTTGCTATCAAGCAAGATTATAAACCCAGTCAAACATTGTTATAAAAATAACTAAGTTTATTTTATAATTTATCAAGCAAGATTATAAACCCAGTCAAACATTGTTATAAAAATAACTAAGTTTATTTGTTTATCAATCTACTATCAAGCAAGATTATCAGCCCAGAAAGCAGTCAAATTAAATGGCAACCATAAATTCCCAAGACAAATAATTAAGCACTTAAACTGAGTGTGATCTGATGTAAACAGCACTTGCCAGGTCAGCCCGAGTCAATTAGATATCCCGGTCTAAAAATTCTTTTCAAGTACACCAACAGCTGTACTTGAAAGGAATAGATGAAAGAATGTATATGATATATCACTTCGCAAATATCATTATAATATCAGCCTAACGACTAACTCAAACATTCATTTTGCTGGTGTTTAAATAGCACTTAGCATGAAATTAAATTATCTTTACCGAAGGTGGTTTTAAACTCAAAAAACAGTTAAAGAAGTATTTTTCCCCAAGAGGATTAGTGAATGGGCGATAGGATTCACGCGCGTCACAAATATCTTTCATTTATTTGTCAATATCAAAAGAATCACGTTAATACAATCAAGTAAACAACAAAAGTAATTCAGTACGGACCACATATACCTATATGGTCCTACACCAAAAAGTGATATCAGCTCCCGTAAATGAACTAGGCCTGAAATGGTAAATATACCAACCTGCAACCACATTTGGAAGAAAAAAATTAGTTGTTAGAATCAATCATCTATCAATTGAAAAATTATAACACAAAAAATCAAACGGCTTAATATATTATTGCAATTAAGGAAATGAATTTATAAAACAAATACAGTCTCCCCTCCACTCTGTTTCTAAATATTTTAGGATCCATTATTCTGGGATGAGGTTCAACTTTTCTAATCCCAGCCCCCAAGGCAGCCAATAGAAGTCTATGTTCACGCTACAACCGACCAATCAGAGAGAAAGCTCTAAGCTCTCGCCCCATGCCAAAAAAAATCGTCTCTGCAGGAGTCAGATGAAGAATCATTGCCACGCCTCCCGGATACCATCGTCTCAGCCAATAGCCATGATTCCTGTTAAGCAGAAAGAAAAACCCCACCATCGCCATGCCCAACATCAAAGTCAACCAGGATATGGGACTGAGGACTGTTTCACAGTCCAGATGCCCACATTACAACGCCCATTCAACATTTCTAACAGAAAGGAAATGAGAGAGACAAACTTTTGAACTTTAACGATATGGAAACCGTTCATGTGAAGATTACCTAGTTAAAATGCGGAAATCTCTCTTGATTCCCCACTTTGATGGTGTAAATCTATTAAATCCTCAGACAATCTGCACACATTAACGCCTTTCGAGCTTTAACGATGACAAATATAACGCACAAAAATTCCAAACAGTGACCATAAATAAGGTAACATTATATTGGATTTTCGAAATAACTGTAGAATCATCCTTCCAGTTTATTTACCCTTAAAGTTACGTGTCTTAACTTTGCAGCGTGCTTATGGAAGAAGAGACAGAAAACAAATTTGATGTTATTTATCTCGTTGTATTAATTTAGTTTATATAATAAATAGGCAAAAATGCTAAAAGATTTAACTTGTCTGTAAAGGAGAATAAAATTAAATATTTACCTTGTTTAAAGTCCGACTTACAACTTAGTCACATACAAATTAGCAATTATAAATTTGAAAAAGTTAACAGTGTTATTTATTTGGGAACTGAGATAAATAATAAAAATGAGCTGGCTCCAGAAATTTATAAAAGAACCATTGCTGCGAATAGATGTTTTTATACCTTGAAGAGCTATTTAAAATCCAGTTTTCTCAAATTAAGAACTAAATTGCTTCTTTATAAAAGTCTTATAAGATCTGTCCTGAATTAAGCATCAGAGACTTGGCCATTGACTTTACGTGATGAAGAAGCTTTGGGAATTTTCGAGAGAAAGATCTTATGTTGTATTCTTGGTGGGATCCAAGTGAATGGATCATTAAGAAGATCTAACTTAGAACTCAACAAAATTTACAAACAACCTGATATTGTAATATTTGTCAAATTACAGAGACTTATAGGTGCTGGTCATCTGGCTAAAATGAATGAACATCATTGCTGCAAGAAAATATTTCTGACAAAGCCCATGGTAAATAGGCCTCGGAGCAGACCCTAGTTAAGATGGATTGACTGTGTCAAAAACGACCTAAATATTTTAAAGGTCAAAAACTGGAAAACAGTTGCCAAAATTAGAAATGCATTGAGAAAACTTCTGGAGAAGGTCAGAGCCCACCCAGGGCTGTCGAGCCATTGAAGAAGAAGAATAAATACGCAAGGAGTTAATTGATGATATGGATGATACATGAATTGAGATCTCGTCCGCCCCACTTCCACACTACTCCTTAAAGGGAATTGAAAGTTTATTTATACACTTTACATCTTTCAATCTCACATAATACCATGAGGATGCCATGCTTTAATTTTAATTTACATCATGCGCTGTGTAGCAATACAAGGGCTAATGGCGATGAACCTTGTAATTCTAAATCACGGTCTAGTGATGAGGATTTCACTTAAGCTGTCCCCCTCTCCAAACGTGCGGATGCCGTAGCCGAGTAGCAAAGTACTCAAGCTTGTGATAGGCGTTGCTTCAATCGAATAGTGGGTACCAATTAAGTGATTCCTCTGAAGCTTAGTCATTTAGCATTGATAATGCACAGAAAAATGCACGTCATCAACAACCTTAAGTTAGCCTGGTGTAAAAGTTGTAAGAGTGAGGTGGCATCTGAGATGTTGTTCTCGTCACTTGACTCTGATTCAAAATACGCGGTCCTCCACCATTGATCTGTGTATAACTTTAAAGTATGCAACGCTAATAAAACAATAAATCCATTATTCCAAACAATTACCTTGGGGGGGGGGAAGAGCTTTGAATCCAAAATAAACCACCCATTAGTTGGTTGCTTGGTCAACCGGAATGTATTACATGGACATTAAAAAAAGGATTTCTCTTTCCTCTTTAAAACGCAGGGAAAAAATTTCCAGTACACTTCTCTTTTCCTAAAACGGCATCTATTAAATATTCTTTGGGGAGCTGTGTATGCTCTTATCGGAAGTATATTTATCCTTCCTCCTTTCATTTCTTTTTCGAACCACAGAAGCGAGCTTCTCTAGTAGGTAGAACTAGGCACAGTCATGGACGATAGACATGACATAACAATTTAGTCTTTTCGCTGTCGCTAAGCTGCGAAAAGCTTAAAATTCCCAGTTGTTCAAGATATTATGTCCAAGAGTAACCATTCAGCAATTAAATACTATTCTGTTCATGATCTCATTGAGGTCCATTCCGAAACGAGACGAGGCCCTCCCCAAGACTCTGGGCCCAATTGGTCCATCCCTTAAAACGTTCCTGGTCAGAAGCTCATGCCAATCTTTAGCATTTTTACCACGGTATATCATGCAAGATTAAAACGCAAAAACTACTCTTTCAGGATGCCTTTTATGGTACGAAACTCCCCGCCACTGCCTTAGTTAGGATCTTATCACAGGATTATTCCCCTATCAAAGAATGGAATTTCCTGTTCAGCTGTTTTGAAAAAGGATACGTTTTGAAACCGAATATTGCGAAAAGCGAGAGGAAAATTTAAGTTCTGACCGCATGATGACGCAATACATGTGATTTGCGCTACGTGTATAAGCCATTTTTTTCCATACAGAATATGCTTTAAAGTAACTCTACACGCTGTCATTTAGTTAAAAATTTCAGCGATGGCCTTAGATTACGGTCGTGGTTTGCAATCCGTGGCTTGCGGAACTTGAATGCTCCATGAAGCCACTTCAATTGTTAAGGTATCCAACTACCCTAAAATTGTGAATTTTACCAAAAACGGGAATTTTTTTTATAATTTTATTTCATAGGCCATCTTGTTAGCTTTATAAAAATACCAAGTTTATTATTTTCCGTTCACTAGGACAAAAATTACACGTGTTTTAGTAAAAGCTGATGCCATTAATTTAAACAAGATGTCATACTTTAAAACACGTTTTACTCCAAATGTGTTTTTCAGAAAATGCTCAAACAAGGACAGCAATTGCTGAAACAGTTTTGAATATAATTAACTGAAATTTTTTTAAGTAGGTTCTGTATAATAGTAGAAGACCTAACCTTCCGATTTATCAATCATGGTTTTATTGCAAAATTTACAGCCCCTTATGCTAATATAACCATTGTTTTTTAAGCAATTTTATATAATAACTAAAATAAAGTGCTCTAGTTTTTGTAAAAATTAAAATATCTCTTATCTTGAAGGTCATTTAAAAAATGAATAACATAGCAACACATCAGAATGGAAAAATTAGAAATGTGTTCGTAAACTTTTGGTACATGATGGGCAGCGTTTATGTTTTTTTTTTTTTTGTATATATGTATATAAATTTTTACCCATTTTTTCCCATTTTAGTAATAATAATTTCTTTTTCTCTTCTTAATTTTAGCATATTTTTCTTAAAATGTAGTAAACAAATCTAAAAACCACAAAAAAATCCCCATATCTCCATTTTTTTTAACACGCTTTTATAAGTTTCACTTGCATGTAACGGAATCTTAGAACTCCATTTTTACCCACTTAAAAGATCGGATTCATTCGAAATTTCGCACACTTGTCAAGGACCGATGACAATACAATAATTTCATAATTTTGTTCCATTGTCCTTTTCAGGATCGTCAGGAATAATGATAATCAGATTTGGCGACAAATCCATATATCACGTCCAGATTTGGCGACTTATTTTTTAAAAAAAGTTGTCGCAAGTAGTCGGATACCTTAAGTGAAAAAATAAATACACAATTAATTGTAGAAAAATAAGAATCAATACAGTATAAAATGATTATAAATCAATAGAATTACTTCTAAATTTAAATATCTGTAAAAAATTAATACTAAAATGTGATGAAAAATGTAGGATACATCACAGCAAGAATTAAGCTGAAAATAATTTTACCAAAAATTCATCGATTATTTTAGAAAATAATAAGTTATATCGGTGCAATTAAACAATTAATCGATACATACGATTGATATATAAAGCAACTAGTTCCTTTTAATGTTTTGCAATAAAGCTTTATTGATATTCGATAAACTAAAAGCTGACGTTGAAGAAAACTAATCAAACATAGTACGTCGAAACAATTATTCCACATTTTTCATTAGCCCTAATAAGACCTATCCGTATGCTTAAATTATATCGCGAATATGTCATCCATAGCAATTATTCTACATGATAAAAGAGCCAAAGTATTGACGCATTTCCTGTCACTGAATAACATTGTCATTTTTACGTAACACTCCAACAAATCCCGGACTCCAAAAATCCGTTTCACTTCACTTCTGTAAACAAACCATCGATTCAGTAATTCAAATTCCCCCCTTTCGGTTACAAATCTAAATTAGAAACGTTAATAAAGAATCAGAAAACGACTTTCATTAACTTAATACACGAACGAACAACCTGCGATTCGCTAAACAACATTATTTAATCAGCATTAACGAACGAACAGAAAAAGCTTTTCTGCGCGTTACAGCTTCCCCTCTGAGTTTGCACTGAGAGTAATTATTGATTCTCTATTAGCCAAAGAGAATTTAGTTCTACGATCTCATCCCGTTTTATGTCAGACGATAACATAACTATTTCACGACGCTTCTAAAATGCAGACGATTTGCTTTGGCAATGAATTATAACGAGAAAATGGAAATATTTTCGAACATTGTGGTGACCTCTGATTGCCGACACAGCCGCTGTTAATTAACAGTATCTCAAGGCCTGGGAATGTCCGTCCGGTTTAAGTTACTTCCTATGGAGCTAAATGAGGAGACATTTCGACTTTTACGTCTTTGTGAGAATTGCATCTGGCAGCATCGTTTCTCGATTTGTTAAGATAGTATTGCCACACGAAGTAAAGTAAATGGTTGTTTAGGTATTGGTTATGTTGCAAGATTCTTTTTTTATTGGAAGAATAAGGTATTAGAAAAGAAATAAGATAAATTCTTTTTTATCCAATGCTTAATTTTAACCATGATGGGTTTTAAATAGTCACCATATTGATTTTTGCTAAAATATTGTAGTTAACAATCCTTGAAATACAGTTACAAGGGAAATTGGACAAGTTCATATATATAAGTAACCGTTATGCGGCCGTTTCGCCGGGTATTTCAGGATGTTGTATGATCATATATTGTAATTTTAACTATTGGTATCTAATTTCTAGTAATAAGCTTGAAACGCGTTCACATCCCTTCTAATGTGTGACCCAGGTAAAGGCGTGGAAGGAACTAAAGGATCATATGACATAATGAATTCCAGTTATTTTATTTATCACTATAAACACTCAAACACAAATAACACTAAGAACAAGATAACTCAAATCAGTAATAGAACGGGAGAGGGACGAGATTCGCGTTTAGGGAGAATATGTTCAATAAAGCAGGTTTTCTCTCTCTCTCTCTCTCCTCTAATATTACTTTATATAGAGCTTAAATATTTAATGTCTCACTACTACTATAACGTTCTAATAATTAACTTAGAGGAAGTGACAATACCTGACTTTAGGCAGTCTTCCAATCAAATGCAATTAGACTTTAACGCTTTTTCGTTAGCTTAACTTATCACCTTCTTGTTATCTAACTTCTAGCTTCTTTACTTTTTGAATACGCCTACTCTTCACTGCCATTTCATTTCACTTCTAATCTATTCACAATTCACTGACTCTCAAACTCGCGAATAAAGAATATATATATTAAACTTAGTTTGCATATCACGTTTTCTGCTTTTCGGAGAAGATTGGTTGAAAATGCTGGCCAAAAATGATTCTCCTGAGGGTTAGTGGAAAGAAGCGTATAGATCCATCATTAGCTTTCCACTGTATCGCAAAGAATTCTTGCGGCCATTGTCTCTTGATTTAAAAAGGACAGGATTAATTACATATTTACATATTACACTCGCGTAAATTTCTCCTCAGAATCGATTTCTACAATATTTTTAAGCGATCGGTAAATAAAAGAAATATGCGTGCCAAATTTCAAGTTCATAGGTCTAATAGTTCAAAATTAGAATTTTTTTATTTATGTCATCCCTGAACGTATAAACCAGGATTGGGCATTTAGTCGATCGCAATCGACCTGTGGACCACCAAGACATTTTGGGGTGACCGCCTTTACCAAGACCTAACACGCGCATACTAAATGAAACATATTTGTGGATCACTGACGCCAGCTAGTCTAGAGAATTGGATTGTCGCAATCGATGCAACTGTGTTTAAACAAGCAAAAGATGCGAAAAATGTGAAGACGAAACATGTACCTACATTGGATACGCACGATAACGCATAACACGTTCACTACCGCTGTAAGGGAAAAAGGCACTCACTGCAATGCCAGCCGTAGAAATGAATTTTTCCCCACATGCTGACTGAAAGGGGTAATAAAAGTTGCTGAACAGCCCTTCCCGCGATAACACGGTATTGGCTATTGAGACATCATCCCACGCTTCCACGGGATTGAGTTCTCGTGATGATGCACAAATCGAACAAATTAAGCACATACGTCGGTTTCAGACTCATCGGTTCACGTATGTTCTCTGCTTGCTGCATTGAATACGTCCACGGACTAGCAGTCGGTTATAACTGTTCATGCATTAACTCGATAATTTTGTGTTACTTGTGTTTTTGTAGCAAAAATACGAGGGTTGAGGCATAAGCAATGGCAACTATTTTTTTTCTTGTAGATGTGTGAACGAATCGCAAACGTATATGAGTTCTCTCAGCAGTTTAATATAATGAGATGCATTCCTGCATTCACGGCCAACGTCGCCAAAGAAGTTTTACTTTTATCGCGTGGCTTTCCACGTTTTCTTTTTTCATTTTAAATTTATAAGGAAAAAAGTCTGATTTCTTAAAAATTTTAGAGATGTTCTGCATCATTAAATATCTAACGATTTTAAAAGAAACGAGAACAAATAGTAACGTATCGAAACTCGAAAATTCCAATGTACCACACACAAAAAAAAACAGAAAACCAGAACAAAAAAAATATTTTTTCAAGTACATGGAAAAAAAAGATTATAAAAAACCGTTAAATCGCCACGGAATACTTTCAAACTTCTTAACAGTTTCAATAAGTGAGTGCTACCATTTTTTTCTCCTCCCACTTTCGAAATATGCATTTCTTCATAACGCTAAAAATGTGAATACGAAGTTTTTAAAGTACAGAAAAAAATAAGGATCAAAATTTTCTACAAAATAAACGTTCTTGTCATATTTCCGAGGGGGAAAAAAGAAAGAAATCTCTTTTTTCTTAAAAAATTCAAACCCAGACAAAGCAGCATAGAAAAACTTATCTACGAAATGGAATATGATTCGAAATCAACGCAAAAAAATCGTTTGAGAGTTTATGTAGAACATTACAGAGCGAATCGAATGCTTCTAAAAAAATAAACAAACATTCGAAACCGCCTGTTCGTAAAACCGAATTTTCTCAGGCGAATATAAGCATTGCATATTTTTACGGAAAATTCTGATGGGCGTAAAAAAAAGTTCAAAATTTAAATTTTGTGGATTACAGATTCTATTAGATGCCGCCATGTTGTGTCCAAATGACTAATGAATGGATTTATTTTTCATGATTCAATTATTTGCATTGAAATGTATTACATCTTTTTAAAAAAATCTAATATATAAATTTAAATATCTTTTTTCAATACAGGACAGTTTACAATAATTTTTTACGCGTTTTTCTTCTTTTTCTCATTAATTTCACATTTCGAATTTTTTTCCCGCCACAATTAATTTTGAATGCCTTTTTTCCCCGTCATTTTTAAATATAATTTTTCATATGCAATTCTTGTGTGAACATATTCGAAATTAGCTTCCTCAAATATTTTATCTCTTTTCCTCTTTTAGTTTTTGATTTTATTATTTAATTAATTATTTTTCTTAATATTTTTTTTCTTATTTCACACAACATTGCTGATTGTTTGTTTTAAACCTCCACAGAAACTGGATTTGTTTTTTAATCTATAATCATAAGCTACTTTGAAATTGATTTTTTACAATGCCCAAGCCATTTATTCTAAGATATTTCTTTGACTAGCTTTTTTGTTCCTTATTCAAAATTTTAATTTCCCTTAGTAATAATTTTAAACTATTTTTTCTATGTAACAATTCAAGATAATGTACAAAAAATTAATATTTTATTAAGTGGGAAAGAGTGAAAAATAGGACCAAATTAATTAGTTTCCAAGTAAACGCATAAAAATTAGGCTAAATTTTAAAAAATGCGTAAAATGACAATTTGAACCTCCAATGGCAAGTCCTAACGACGCGTACCATTTTCTTTAATCATTAAGCTCAATTTAATAATGAATTACAAGCTGGATTGAAAAGTTAAAAATAAATACAATTAAAAATATTTATTTTTTAAAAGTACGTTTTTAACTTTAACAGACAGATGGCAAAGAGAGCTAAAAGCTGCAATAAATCCTCATAACTTTGTCTCATATCATTACCTACTACCTTTCCCAAGAATATCAAGATTAAATTGCAGAGAGACTTTCTCCCGCAGGTCGTAAGCAACAAAGGACAGGAATAAAATCGTAAATAAGAATAGAGCGTAAAAAAAAACCCGGATAAGGATTTATTTCCGTTCCAATCATCTAATGCGTGCAAAACGTGGTCTGTGGCCCTGTAGGTGGTTGAAATCACGCTGTTTTCAAGTAGCATCTTAAAGTCAGGAATGGTGGTTTTCACGATCAACACAATTGTCGTCGAAGTGAGCCAAGAATTGAACACAAGATGGCAGCACTGTCTAACTCTACTGGTTGATTATGCATTACCATGGAGAGTAAGAAATTTCCAATAAATCATGATTAGTGATCCAAACGTCATCCACGCCAGCGTCAGTTTGACTTGCCCTCTCAACACGAGTGTTGTAATCTTTGCATATCTTATTTATCTTATAAACCTTTGCATATCTTGTTATTTGTATAGCAACAGTAAAATAACTGTATATACTGGTGCATCTGGCATCACAGTGTGTGAGTGAATTGAGTTACAATAGTGATGGATTTCAACTGCTGAAGTCTTGCTGTTACACAAGCACCATTAACTCCATCAAAGAGACTGCCCATAACGTCGATTGAAAAACCTTCGAACGAAACTCAAACGGAAAACGTATATGAATTGCCGTAATGGCTAGAAAACAATCTTCTCAAAGAATTGCTCAAAATGTCCATTAACATCATAAATGACTTTCATCTCTGGGAAGAGGGTATACAGAGACCCCCTTCTTCAGCTTGTCGCGAGTAATAAGGAATAGTTTTTTAAGTCCTTAACGACTTGCCTAATTAGGGATGTCTTTCCGTACCAGTCATCTAACGCGTTAATGGCATAGCTGGGGGTTGGCAAGTTGATGGCTCAAACAAACGTTCATGACAAGGTCAACAACTTGTTGTGAAAAAATCATTTCACATCAAACAAAATAAGGTCTTGGTTGCGATGGGTTGGTGTCTTGTCATGTGCAATAATTAAATAGGATTTAAGGTCTACAGACAGAATAGGCAATCTGGATGCAGTTATCTACGTATAAATCCTCATATATACTTGTTGTTAATGTGCGACAATTTTGCCATAATGGCAGAACAGGAGAAAAGATGTTTTGTGTTAAGTTCCATGTCGTGACAGTGTTTGCAGAAAGAATACTTTATTATCTCGTTCTTCTGAATTTGCATGCTTCTAAATGTCCTCTTCTTATTAATGTGCTTGTCAAGCTTCTATTTGCATCAATTTCAGGAAATTGGTGTTTCAGCTGGATTTTTCTATGGTTAAGTCCTGATTTTGCTGCAGAGTTTTTGATTGCTTGGGGCAGTGGTCTTGAAACTTTTTCAACTCACGGAACCCCTAGAACAAGAAGATGTTTTCGTGGAACACTAGAACTAAAAAGTAGTGTCATAGAACCCTATTCCACAGACACACTTAGAAGAATATATCTTAAAATAATATTTAAAGCAGATGAACAATAAATTAATTAAAACAATATTACATTTATTATTAATACAATGTTAGTCTATTTTTAATGTAATTTTTTGTTAATTATATTTATCTGTGATTCAAGAGAGTCACTTATCTATGCATTCTGTTTAGTAACTGGGCTATATGTTTGCATTTTTTCACACAAACTGTCGAAGTCTATTGAGAATAACTTTAATTGTATTACATATATTTTGAGTTTCATTTGTTTCTGTATTTTTTTTTGTAGCCACTCACGTTGAGATATATTTTTCACTCATACACATTGTTTTGAATGGTATTAAAATGTTTACAGCTATGTGAGAAGAAATACAGTGAATTTTGTATGAGAGAGAATTTGCAGCATAAAATTCAGGATCTGTTCTTGCTTCAATTTAGACTTTTAACATCGAATCTGTTGATATGTTCTAGGTGTTTTTTCAAAAATATAAGAAAAGTGCATTTTCCAAAAGAGAACTATTTAGTTTTGCAAGACATTGTACTAACGAGTACAAAACTCAGGAGGGTAAACAATAAAATATTCACAATCCAGTATAATGTATATACGTTTCAATATTTTTTCATTATATTAAAATAGAAGTTTAGAAAGTATTGTGTGAAATAAAGATATCATACAAGAATAAAATTTTCAGTTTCTTAATGACAGGGATGAGCTTTAAATT
Source organism: Trichonephila clavata (assembly GCA_019973975.1). NCBI lineage: Eukaryota > Metazoa > Arthropoda > Arachnida > Araneae > Nephilidae > Trichonephila > Trichonephila clavata. The sequence continues at coordinate 38,888 of BMAO01000602.1, forward strand.
CTTGTGGGTAGGCAAACATGTTAGAGAACGTGAATCCGGTTTGCACACACACATTTATAAGTTCATTTTCGATTTTATTTGTTGTGGAACCCCAGGGTTCCGTGGAACACAGTTTGAAGACCACTGGTTTATGGTAACGGGTATTGCATATTGGGCGTTACTGCAGTGTTTCTCAAACTGTGGGGCGCGCCCCTCTTAGGAGGCGTAAAAACCCTACAAGGGGAGCACGAGCATATTGAAAAGTCAAAAACAAAGGATTATTTTTTAAAAATTATTAACTTACTGAAGTAAACAAACAAAACATGTGTACATTCTCATACTAAAAAATAAATACACATTTATCCTGATATAAGGCACTTAAAAACATATAATTGTTGCACAACGTATTTTATAATTAATTTAACAATTCTAAGTAAACAACAAGTTCATTAATAACCAGTGACCCAATGGGCTTCTCATATATAAAATTATAAGAAAAAATTAACATTTATCTTGATAATTTGAACAGTTTATAATTAATCCCTCAAATGCCGATTAAAAATTATGCAATTCACTCCCCAATGCCATCGTTTAAATCGTACGCGAGGGTATTTGATGTTTTGGGAAGAGAAGGAGGGTGGCATAGAAAAGGAATAAAAGCAAATACTCTGAAATAAGTCAATTCCTTTAACCCGCAATCATTCGCGGGGGGTCTACACCCCAGCAACAAGAAACGCTTCCTAGAATTCCGCAAAGAATGCGCAGAACCACGTTTTTTTCTATAGCTGCACATTTTGGATCATTGTACCTTCAGGCCTGATGCAATCACTCTAACTCGGACTACTGAAACGTAATGACCTTCAAAAGTTTATCTGGGATGCTGAGAGCACCCCGCGAGTGATTGAGTTATATTTTCGTACTCGAAGCATCTAAAATAGGGTAAGTGTTTCACTCTTTCCGTAAATATTTTATTTTTACATATTGGATATATTATTTCAATAATTGTAGTGTAAAAATAATATAAAACTTAAAAATAATTGTAAAATATTATTTTTTGTTAAAAATTTTTAAAACGTTTTTCAGAAATTACGGCAAAAATTCCATGGGAAAGGGAGCAACAGTGACTTGGTCATCTATTAGATACTGTATCGACAGATTCTGCGGATGAACAAAGTGATTTCGAAGACTGTGTAATTTCAGAAGAGCACCATATTAAACAATCTGTTCATCTCATGGATACGGCACAAGAATTGGAGGAAACTTTGAGCAAGAAACAACAAATAAATTCATGGAAACAAATAATTGACAAACAATTCAAAAGAAGCTTTACTGACACAGAAGATAGTAAAAAGAGCATTAATTCACCAAAAAAGGGGTTCTGCACTGTTTGTCCACGGGTAAAAGATGTAAAACCAATTGTGTTTGCCTTCAATGTAAAACAAATATGTGCTTAAAGCATATGAATACAGTCTGCTCTGAATGTTTGGAAAATGATTAAAATATTTGTTTTCTACTTTCTACTATCCTTAACATTAATTACAAAGTAAGTTTATTACTGGAAAAAACGTTTTACTTTTGTTTTATGAAAAGGTATAAAATTATATGTTTTAAAATGAAAATTTTGTAGGTTTAGTTTAAATTAATATTAGTCTTATTTGTGTGCAATAAATTTAATAATTTTCTTTGCATAATACAAAAAACATCTTGTACTTTATAAATATGTATCATAATTGACTTAACTTTTTTTTCATTCTTTAATACATGTGTTAAAAGTTTGGGGTGTTCTCTACACCCCCCGAGTAACGACGGTAGCAAAAACAGGCGCGAGTGACCGCGGGTTAACAAGTGGTTATGATCACAAACGCAAGGCCGGCATTGTTTAAGCCACGGTTTCGGGGGCCATTAAAGAACCTCCATTAATACGGGCTGATGCACATTAAATCTGCCTTGACTTAGTGCTCACGTTGGCGGGGTGCGAAAGTTAAAAACAGTGGAATACCGGCTCAGGTGCCATCCTATTCACTTGACCCCGGTTCAAAATTACGAGGTCCATTGCCAACAGCCCTCGTGTTACCTCAAACTGCGACGTTAATAATCACTAATTCACTCAGTATAAACATTAAATGTTAGCATTACAGTGAAAATTACTTAAAACGAAACTGAGGGGGACTTAAATTTTTTTTTGTTTAAAAAGAATTTAGTGTTAAAAGATATTGAAAAAAGCATATTCAACAAAATTAAGTATATTAAATGTGCATTTTATTTATATAAATATGCATATGTGTACGTATTTAAAAAAATCATTGAAAGAAAAACATTCACAAGAGCTTAGGACACGAAATTTAATACAAGATTTAGTAATACCAAAATCTTTAAACACACTTCTCGAAGACGTCGTTTGAGGGAGTCCATACGTCGTCAACGGCCTAAGTTCTGGTAGAGTGACGACTGGTATCTTTTGCTCCACCCCACCACCCACCCCCATTCACCAGACTTATCATTTACCTGTTCCAATAAATGAAGAAAAATTTACAGGGACGCCGTTTTGTGTCATCAGATGAGGTGAAAGGAACATCGCAGGAGGTAGCTCAAAACACTCCATCTTCATTTTAAGAGAAATAGTAGTTTACTTTACCCCTGAGCTCTTTGCCGTTGTACTTGTAAAAAAATTCTTCCAAATAGAAAAAAAAGCCAACCCCAACCCAACACATTGATTTTTCTCACACTGCGATGTACTAGCCACCGAATTGCAAAGCCAACTGATGAGGGATGAGATGTTTTTATGTGGCTTTTGTAAGAGTAGAGGGTGAAAATAGTTTGTTTACATGAACAGGCTATTCCGAAGGTGTTTCAAAGCCAAGTTAGTCTCTTTTCTACGAAACATGTGAAACCATCTATCTTTCATTTTACACTCCTCTTACACTTCCTGTGCTGCTAGTGTTACGCGGAATTTTGTTCATTCCCAGAAAAAAAAATCTTTCCGTGTTAAGCGATTTTTGATTCATGTTAAGAGGAAAAAGTATGAAAATACATAGTTATTTGTCGAGACAGTTGTATATTTTCGTGTAAACCGATATTTTGTCTTAAGCGTTTTCGCTTTTTGTGTATTTTACTGTATCTATTCTTATTAGACTACATTTCAGAGTCACATTTGAGAGTTAAGTAAAGTCAAGTAATGCTAACATTATTAAAAATTAGCATGCGAGAGTGAGAAACGGAGACAATTTTTTTGATTCAACATACCTCCTTTTCATTTATAAAATATTTGGAAATCCCTCATTCGAATACAGTAAAAAAAAAAAATTATAAAGCTTCAAAATAATATGAAATAATATTTATTTTCTTGAAAATATATATATATATATTGAATTAATTCACTAGAAAATTATAATAATGCAAATACATATAGTAAATTTTCTCGCTAAAGATAAAAACAAAAAATCCATTAAATCACTTCACAAATTTCTAAAGTATTCCTTGTTACATACAGTCTCCCTTACATTATGACCACCTTTAACAGAAGAAACGCCTCTGATGCAAATTAGGAATTAGTATAATTTAAATGCTAATGGTTTTCAAGAAAACTCGGAAAGAAAGAAACATGAAAAGAAGTGAATTAATTCTAAATTCTTGTTGAAAATGTGAAAAAAATATTGAAAGCGCAAAGGAATAGAACTGAAAAATAGCTTGCTGTATCTTGTTATAAATTTCGCACAGTTAAAAACACAACACAATTAAAAATAAAATAAATATTGGAAAATCCTTAATTCAGAAACAACACTGAAATCTTTATTGAATAATCTTCTTTCTTAACATCCCGACTATTTTAAAAATGAAAGTAATTTAATTTAAGTTCGAAATAGAAAAAAAAAAGAAAGTTCTGTACCCGTGAGTTTCATTTAAAGTTAATCATTATTTTTTTGTTTCTTTTACCCTCCCCCCCCCTGTCCAACTAACGGAAACCAGCCCCCCCCCCATTGTACAAATTAAATAACTGTTCATACTCATTTTGGTATTATTTTTGGCGTTTTGGAGACCATTTTTGGCGTCTTGGCAACCATATGGATGATTCTGGAAATTACTGGATAAATTTATGACATCACGATCTTTGAGTTAAGAGGATTTTTTGAGAAAAAGCTGGAGAAAGGGGGGGGGAGACCCCTAGACAAATCTTTCTTAGCCCTCCTCCTCAGTTAAATTCAACTTTTTACCACCCATTTTTCTTTCTGTATCTATGTAAAAAAAATTTATTACAGCATTACGAAAACATTTTTTTAAGTAGAAAGAGAAAAAAAGAATTATGTTTCAATTCTTTGGAGTACTTCCACTTGAAATTCTTTTCAACAAAAAAAAACCTGTTTTTAAAAAAATATTTAAATGTTAAACTTAATTAAATATCAAACAATCCAAAAGGCAAGAAAAAAAATAAGCATCGACTATTTGGCGAAACACGAGAAATGTCAAGTACAAACCTGGGGGAAAAATTACTTGCACAAAAAATTTACTTTTCTAAATATTGAAAGAAAGGCTTAACAAAACAGTTCGATTCTCCATGGAATATTTCCAAACTCGGTAACAATTTTTGAGGGTGAATACTTCCAATTTTTTTTCACAAAGTTTTTTCAAATACGCACTTTGTCAGAATGGTGGAAAAAATAAAGGACTGTTGGAATTTTTAAAAAAAAAGTAACGCAAGAAATAAAGATTGAAATTTCGTAAGATATAAACGCGTCGAAGTCAAAGCTCAAAATAGAAACCAGGAGAAAAAAGAATTTTTTTTTTTCCTTTTACAAACGATTCTTGAACTAGGCAAAACACGAAAAACATCACAGAAATGGGAGACTGAGTTTTAAAATAAGATGAAATAAAAACACTTCAGAATAATATGCAAAAACTATCGCCAGTTAGTTGAATTTTCAAAAAGAATAATTAAAACAGTGATATCGGTAGTAACAGATTTCTCAATGAATATAAATATTACATGCTTTCGTGGAAATTTGGATGCACACTGAACTCCTGAGCTTAATGCAATTTCAGAGTTTTCAAATTCTAATGAATATCAACAATTTTATTCAAGTGTACTAAAATGTCTAAAGGAAAAGGATATTTTCTGGATTAATTATTTATTTGGAAATTATTATCTTTCAAATAAATGCAGTATAATTTTAGAAAAATTTTGCATGTAACGTTCTAATATAGCACTCTTTTTATATTTTCCATTGTTTAACCACTTCAAGTGGGGCTAAAATCGTTCTTTTCTCTAAGAGGCAGTTTCAATGCATTTCCTAATACATGTTTCTATAATTATTCGTTTCAATCTATGCGTGCAAATCAAGAATCAATTTTCTGATATTTTTGTTTGCATAATTCTGATTTATTGTTATTTTCTTTATTAAGATTTTAATTTCTAATTTTCCATTTTCTCCTCTTTAATTTTCATGTCTTGGTATAGATGGAATGATAAGTTTCATACACTTTCTTTGTTACCATCTGTCTTTTTCAATTCTTAATCTTATTCCCACCAGTTCTAATTTTCAGACACAATCTGCTTTGAGTACATTTTCCTCATTTTCTATGCTTGCTTTTATTATTATTAAAGTCGTTGTTCGCAAGATATAATATCAGCAAAAGGATAATTCGTTTTGAAATAAAATGGGCTGTTGATCTTAAAATAATCAGAGCCTATTTAAAACCATACAAACTTGAAGAATAATAGCCATGCACTTGGAAGTGACAGGAAATTCCCATCCTGCTTATTTAGTAGACAAAAATGTACCATAAATTCGTTCTTCAGTTCAACTTTGTTTCACGTCTTGGCGTAAGGAGGCATAACCTCAGAAAATCCAAATCCTCAGTCGCTCATACGAGAAGTGATTAGTAAAAGTAAGGTCTCCAATAATACTTAAAATTAGAACAGGAAAATATATGTAGAAACTCAGGCAGAAATCTCTTCTCTTACATGTTATGAAACTCCTGTTTCAACAGGGTGGATCTTCCTCTCAGCCCATAGGGTGGGAGGATGGCCAGCCATGCTTCTGAACAGAATATTATGAACACACATAGGTGTCAATGAAGCAAATTCTATAAATTCAAGCTAAAGGATGGCTTTATTTGACAATGCAATTTAGTGAGATACGCCAGATTATGGGGCTTTAAATATCGATCTACTCTAATATCAGGATCCAAATACACTCCTTCGTAACTGTCTGACGATGAATTCCAATATGACTAATCCTTTAATTCTTTCATAGTCCATATCACCATGAGTATAAAAATAGAGATAATGCCTGACCAGATGACAATATCCTTCTCTACCTATCATTCTCTCACTATCTCAATATCCTATCAAGCAGAAACCTGAACTATATCGAACTAATCAATCACGTTTGCTTTTTCAGAGGTTCATTTGCAGTAAACTCAAATTATTAAATGAATTTTAAGAGTTAAAGGAAGGACATGGATGAATCCATCTGATTTCTCCTTTATAATTCACCACCTAACACATTATTTCAATCGTTTTATCATTCTTCATTCGTCACAGAAAGATTCTGGTTGGCTGCGTATCGATTTGGTACGGCTGCCTTAACTGGCAACTGGATTCATCCTTATGACTCAGAAAACAAGATGCAATCTGTAGAATCTTGCCATCCTACTGTGTTTTCTCGTGTGTCAAAAGAAATTCCGTCTTTAGCATCCTTGTTTAAGTCTCCTCACCATCGCACTCAGTTGCAAATTGGTGGCAAGTACACTGGATTTTTCTGACTAAAGGTTGACAGGAGTCCAGGCAAAACTATGCAGCATTATATGATCGCCTCCAATAGTCACTTGGAATCAGACTTTCTTTTGCATCACGATAATGCAAGACAAACATAGTATGTAATGAAACACAGGACGTCGTAGAAAACTACAGAATTCACGATGATTTCACAACCTTCTTACAATGGTCAGCACTTATGGACTTTGGTTGTTACCAGAATTGAAGTAAGACATTCAAAGGTCACCGTTTTCAACGGATGCAGAAGTTCATTTAGAACGACCAATACACGAATGGATATTAACCAGAATCTTTCATCCTGTAACTGGCACCTTAGACGAAGATTGGCTGGAAATATGTACTTCTATGTGGCATTGAATCATTTTGGTAGATTAGTTTGGCATACAGATTCAAAAGTTGCCAACTGATATTTGAAATTTATGAATTATATCACTAATTTAATTTACTAAAAATCATGCAAAGTTAACAAAATTTAATATTCCAAACCAAATAAAAATAAATTTTATATTAAAATTTTATTTCGAAATACTATTTAAAAATGCTTCACATCAAATTCATTTTAAGATTAAACATTTAAGCCCATCAAAATTATTAAAATGATAAAATTATGGCTAGCAAAATAGCAATTTTGTGTTTCTTCTATAAATATGTTTCCAATCTACAATGTTTGAATAATTTCATTAATTTTCAAAATGCCTTGATATACAATACGAAAAATTTAAGTCTCAAAATATAATTTTATAAATTAAAATTTGAATTAGTACAATGAAACAGTAAGAATAGAACCAAAAATAGAATTTGAAAATCATGATGTATACCGTAAATGCAAGAGTGGATAAAATACATAAACAAATAAATATTTATGTATTTCTATTACTACTGGCCATTCCTTTTTGTGTATAACATATTTAAACATAAATATTTGGCTACAAATTTTAGTTCAACTTCTCTTAATAAGAAAAATAGGATAAAATATATCTTAAACATAAAATTTAAGCATAAGAACAAGTTCAGTAATTTCTTTTCCTAATTCCGCAATTCGTTAAAAGAACTTTATTTTACTAACACAACAAAATATTTTAAAATATATATTTATATATTGATATTTCTATTTAGTCAATAAAATAGTGTTATTCATTAAAGCCGAAAAATTAATATTAATTTATAAGCCATTTTTCTTTAAAACTATAGAACAGGAAATACAAGTTTATTTATTTTCTACTTATAAAGCAAACAATTCTTCACTTCTAGATAGAAATAAAGAGCACAATTTATATAACGACTACTAAACATATTTTGTTTTATTTATTAATAAAACGGCAGCCTTTATACTTATTTATTCATACTCATATTGCATACAAGATGGAGATATCAGTTATAAGATTAACTAAATGTTTTGCTCATTAACTAGAAAATCCGTTAAATTTTGTATTTAGCCTAGGTATTTGCAGATTATCTCTATACATTACTTACTAGGCACTCGTTAATCTGCATTACCTCCTAGGTATTGCTTATGAGAGCCAAACCTTTGGTAGGATAGCAACATTTCATACTTAGCAGGAAGGCAGGCGCGCGGGGCACAGGTGCACCCCAGGGCTCTACAGGAGTAAACTGTTTATGTGTTGTTACCAATGACAGTATTTTCCTATTTGACAGCAGCTAAGAACAAGATGTAACATTGCATATGTCCTACTTTTGGGAGGCAAACGTTTTTCTTCTGCAATCTTAGGTACTTGTTTAGTCGAGATCCAAGCCTTTTACTGACCAACTTTTCTTTCAAGAACTGTACTGCATTTTCCTGTAAGCAACTTAGTGGTTTTGATTGCATTGTATAGTTGTTATGATTTATAAATGTAAAATGAGCAGAATATATAAAAGAAATAGGCATGAATTATTTTATTGGAAGGAAGTTGAAATTAGTCAAACCAAGGAAGAACCTGCTGAATAAGTGCATAATAATTGCCATTAGCAAAGTAGGAAAGCGATGAACTTGAGCATTTCGTTGAAAGGAAAATGTTCCAAATGCTACCTAAAGACTCCATCAAGGAAGGCTAAAGCATTTATATCATCGAGACACAGGAAGAAAAGTTCAACACTATCATCGTCCATAGAAAGGACAGTAACTTTTCTGTCTTGAATAAACCAAGACACAGTTTGCCTCGACAGAATAACATTCCATTGATGGTAGCAAAAGTATGTTTATATCTTTATTAAAGTCAACCTGATTAGAACTTCTAACCGGACAGTTTGGTTGATATTTTTGCAAATCTCAAACCAAAGAACAGAATGGGCGTCCTTGCAAAATTAGGTAAGCTTCTGGTAATTAAATTTATTCTCTGGAATTATGAGTTTTCTTGTAATAAAACAAATATAAGACTGGTGAAATAATCACTTACGACCATTAACATTAAGGTCAGTGCGCGACAAATTCGATGCGGAAACTCTTGATTTCTAAGTTCATACTTTAGCAAACCGATCAGTTAATCTGCCAATTGTGAGATAATTTGAGCATTAACGAAAACGCCGGGCTTTGGCAGTATAACTCAATCTTCTGGCCATAAAATCAATATCAACGTTCGAGTATTGCATGGTACGTAGAATGACGCATAAAGCCTTATATTCCATTAAATGCTACTTCAGCACAATATGGTAAAATAAGTATAAAAAGACTAGGAGTGACTCAATCACCCACGATACATTAACATTAAGGTCAGGTGCGCGACTGAGGACATTACGGAAACTCTTGATCTCTTGATTCATGCTTTGAAACAAATCAGTTAATCTTACAATTAGTCGTTGCGCATTAACAACTGACTTGCGTGCTATCGATATTCAGCACAAAATCAGTATCAACATTCAATTCTCTTCATTGTTAAATGACATAAAACTATATTCCATGCAAAGTACTACTTCCTTTAATATATTAAAATCCTTTCTAGTACTAGATGTCTAAAAATCAATAAATATTTTCAATCAACAAAAACTTTATTTGGAACAACAATATTTTCTAATGCATTTCTAAATAAAATATCATCTGCAGAAATAAAAATATTCCAATATAAACTATAATCCCATTCCATTTTCTCTTTGGAAGCAAAAATGTAACAGAACTCTTGCTTTTATACATATGCAAAACAATCTTTTATTTATTTAAAGGTAAAAGCAGACTGGTAAAGCAGGGAATAAGGAGTTTTCTTGATAATTTATTTATGCAAAGATTTCGATTTAAGAGACTTCAAATGAGGCAATCTTATTTTCTAATAGTACTGTGAGGTTTTCCCTCTTTTAAGGTGGTGCAGGGGAGAAAGGCATGCCACTATTCAGGTTCTTAATGAGGAAGTTATTTGTATAATAGATTCATAATTACATTTAATGAAGTCAACTGAGTTCCTTGCAGTATGAAACCGTTAAAATAAGTAGCTTTCTAGAAACTATACATTTACACAGTTCATGGTGTTTTCGAGGTAGTATTGGACCTTAGGATATATAGAATAGTTAAAAGCATCTCATTGAAGCTAGTTCTGGGCTTTTCCATGATCAACATGGAAAATGGTTTTACAGCAAAAAGTCAGGAGAATTACAGAAATAATAAGGGTGCCTCGCTTTTCAGAGTGCTTCTAAAATAGTTGCAGAATAAATATTTTCCATAGATAGCAATAGCATTGACAGACTTCTTATTTTGATTTATGATATATTAAATATTTCAATAATATTTAATGTGGCTGGGATCCTCTTTCCAAGAAAACGCCATTAAAGAAACGCAAGACAATAAATTTTATATTCAATTGGCTTTAAGACCCTCTACCTGGACGTTTATAGGAACCAACTATCATAACGTTGCTAATAAAAAGATGTCAAAGAAAATTGTAAAGTTAAAAATGCAAAGAGAAAAACTTTAATAAAATAGAAATTTTAAAATTAAAGATTGAAAAATTTCACTAAAAACAACAATTAGAAAGTAAAGTATAGATATTTTGTAAAAATGTAAATAAACAAAGCTGAAAGATTAAAGTTATGATCACATAATCAGAACAATTTATAATTCAGCTGACACATAATATTAAAGAGCCACTTTTCTGTAGACTGACTGATTAAAATCAGTACAAATATAGGAATTATTCATATAGTGAAAGTAATAAATATCAGCAAAATTATATGTAGTGCCTTTGGCATATTGCACTCATTGTATTAGCAAATTAAAACCCAGGCGACATCATTCAGGCAAAATGCTTTATCATGTTCATCAAGCATTCACTGTAGCGATTAAGTTAAAATTCCACTATCTTTGTAGGTTTCTATCTATTAAAACTAAAATATACAAAATAATCTTCCTTCTCATTTTGTATTCTTAACAGTTTTCATGTGTCATTAAATTTTCATTGCTTTATTTTAAAATTTTCAGAAATTAAAAATTCAGAAATGTTTACGTACATAAATTCTTTGATCATTCAAATCAACATCAGATTCTTCATATGCTATTAACAAGACGATAATAACAATCTGCTGGAACACACAGAATAGCCAATTTTTAAAAGTTATTTCAAAGCAAATACAATATAAATAAAGCTTGTCATAGTTTAATTTAAAATTCATACAGATAATAAACTATATTTTCTTTATATCATTTGTAAAATTAAAAATTAAAATTGTTGCAAGGATGAAAATATTTTCTTGTGAAATGCAATTAAAATAGATAGTGGACAATTTGTAAAATATTCACATGAAAATGCATATGACCAGTGTAAAATTAATTATTTATTTATTAAAGAACAACAACATTGAAAAACTAGGTATTTTGTCTTTATTTAATCATACTCAATAGAACATATTTATTGACAATAGATTACTGTATGGTAAAATATGAGAAAGATAAACAATATGTTGCCAAATTCAGCAGTAAAGTTTTTAAAACAGACGGCGCACAAATTAAATTATTCTTTTATTCTTTTAATGAATGATACAGTATAATATTCTTTTATCACATCATTTATTGCAAAATGTTCAAATATTTTGCTAGTTTGCACCATAGAGATTTAACTGCTTTTTAAAGCTTTGCTAATTAACTTGTATCTTTATTGGAAGCATCAACAATTTAGTAAACATTTCCTTGAAACCATGGAAGAATCTTTAAAAATTACAACAATTATGCTGATTTATTAGCTGTAACAAAACTGGCATAAATAAGGAAGTAAATAAATTTTTGATCTTTGCTCATCAGGGGATGTGTACTTTTAACAGTGTAAACCCAATCTATCAATATGATTGAAATGCTTTCTTACAGTACGGGCATTTTAGAGCAATCAATGGGCTCAATTCATGACGGTCATGATAGGAACAAACACATGTTCTGGAAACTGAGATTCGAAACAGACAACAAACTAGTTCTTGTTGTCTATTTGCTGAAACTTAGGTAAATTTCAAGATTTTATAGATAATGAATACAAATTTATAAAAATTTTAATAAAATCGATTTTTAAAATTAAATTATTTTATGGATAATTTTAAATAAAATGCATTTGTCTACCTAAATATTATTGGCTGTGGTAATAAATTTAGCAATTTTAAGAAAGTTTTCTGAAAGATCAAAGTTAGCAGCAATAAAGCGCGTGAACTGATTAGCTGAAACGGTGCTTTATCAATGTAGCCACAACTAATCCATGAGACTGAATTCGTTGGCTAAAACACATTAGTTAGACTTATCCACTTTGACACTACTTGACAATCACATGAATTAAGGCCTATTTCTGCGATAATGTACAGAAGATATGAAGGTCAATAATATAGGTTACAGTTGTAATATATTATTTTATTGCATCCATTGAATATTTCTTAACATAAAAATCAACATAAAATAAACTATTTTCTTTAAAAATTTAAAATTAAATTGTACATATTGTATTTTAACATTATTACTAAAGTAGAGACATACAATAACAAAATATAAACATTTCTTCTAAATTGCAGTTAAAATAAAAGATGATAAAATTGTAATGCGAACCTAGCCTTTTCTTTCATAACATAAAATCAGGGATATAATGTGCTGTTTTGCAATTTAATACAGATTCTGAGCATTCAGTTGTAAAATATTTTTACAGGACTCAGATATTTTCATAGGAAGAATTTTGCGTAGTATGTAGAACAAAAATAGACATACAGTAATCGCATACGATGTAACATCTGACATGTTATCGTGGTAAATTCATAATAGAAACTTAAATCACAAAAATAGATCAGTATGATTGAAATAATTTTCTATGGATTAATTATACGCTAATGAAAATTTATTTATTTAACGAGAATGCAATTTTATCAAAATAATTATTCTTATTCAATTTAGGAAGAGCGATTTGATAATATATGATAACTAAAATATAACACATATACTTGCTCTGTTTTCAAAGTATTTAAAACCGTTGAAAGTAATAAACAACAATTTTCAATAGCTGTATCTGACTTGTTCCGATTTGTATTCATGTCTTAGGTTCATCATTCAAAAGCTATGAGTAGGCTCAGCTACAGCAAACTGAAGTTAACTTTAAAATCCATACTCAAATGCACATGACAGCAAAACAATAGTTTTTAAAGAGCAGAACCACCTTCGATATGTAGTAAAGTAAAGAAATGCAGGATATCTTTAATTTTGAACCGTTTGATTCAGAGAATGCCTGCAATACCAGAATCACGTCATTTCAAATAAGGATTTTGCCGCACATATGTCCTAATATCTTAACTAACAATGCCAGTCCACTTGTTGTGATAAGTAATATCCATCCTGGCAGGGTACTGTAAGGAATTGTTCTGTTTACGATGAATCACTTGGCACCAGCTGCTCTGGCTGGCCAGTCAGAACTAGAATTGTTAGCTCCTTCACCAGTCCTAAGTGAAAACAAAACAAAGATCCCACACAGACCACTTGAGAGGTGGGATGAAGTGAACCCTCCCCGAATCAGGAAAAACAGGAACCATGCGAGGGTAGCAGAAGATGCTACCAAGCGCCTGATTATTCAGATAAAACAATTTGCCTTCCCCAACTACTATTTGCATTTCCGTCCTTTTCACGAATCACTCCCCTGAAATCTCAGCAATCTCAGGAAGGAAATGTATTACATCCATGGAAAGCAGAGTACATATGATTTTGTCTTTTCAATCAATTCAATCTCTCTCCAGCATGGCCTAATATTTGCAAAGCTCAGACCGTAATTTATCTTTAGAGATATCCTTAAAGTATTTTAATAACATCTTAAAATGTCCATAGATTCACAGAATGTTATCAAAGGTTAAGACACTTGTTGTTATTTGTTTCTAAAGTACTTACCCACCATCTGGTGTTGGAGTTGAGGCCCACAAATTCATCGTGGCAGGGGCTGGAGGTGTGCCTGCTAAGTGACACTTTCTTTTTGGCTTTGTAGCAGGCACTGCATGCGTGACAGTACAGTTTGGCTCCGTTCATGCACGTGGGTGGCGTGTGCCGTGCTCCTGAACTCAGATCCACTGGTTGTAGCAGGCACGTACTCCATTGTGCTCGGACGGTGTTGAGTGACATCGGGTTTCAGACCCAGGCCTTCCCGGTTTGGCGTACGATGCTTTAACCACTATCTGACACATATACAGAAAATTACATTCCTGGTCAGTTCAAATAAGCAGCATGCGCTTGATGGTGTGATGGTTATTATAGGTTTTATTTCAGCTTAAATTTGGATTTTATGCTATATTTACTTATTGTCCATTTCACTGTACACTAATTTAAATTGTTTTGTAAGATGAATTGGGCTTTTATGTCTTTTATAAATCTGCGTATAGATTTTATTGGCTACTTTGCACGGTTTTGGGAAATATTTAAGATTTTCATCTTACACGATTTTAAGAAAGATGTTGTCTCCCTAAATTTATCATATGTCGCATGTTCTTTGATTTTCTTGCACAGTTTCGAAGACATATCTATGTAAAAAGTGTAATATTCCGAAAAGGAATTCCTTTTATTTTAGTGTCATCTTGGAACAGAAATATTAACTACAATAAACGAAAGCTCGAAATAAATTCGGATTAGAGATAATTCCGCATTAAAATGCTAGCTTATTTATATTTTAATGAATACAAATACTATATAGCCTCTTTCGATTCAGTCTCTTCATACTTCCTTCAAATTTTTCTTTTTATTCTAGAATATCTATCAATCCCCTGGTTATTCAGAGCATGTGTCCATGGGTACATTAGCTGTAGGCACAATAGATGAAAGTGGCACTGTTGATTTCAGGTGTGAAGTTATGTCAGGAGTCAGTGTCGTTGCCATTCAGTAGAGATATTCAATGCCTCGTCCTTTGGGATTACAGAGTTGGGATCTTATGAATGTGGATTGTAAATAAAGGATTTCATAGAGATTTGTAACCTTGCAAAATTTGGCTTTAACAATAATCTCTCATTTAAAATTTAACGATAGAGTCATCAATAATCGCAGTAATATTTATAAATACAGGTAGTGAGTATACATAAACTGCTTTACATGAAATTTATATTTAAAAATACATAAACGAAACCTCTGGAGAATGAATTTTGAGCTAGCCACAATAATAAGCAAGCATTCAGTGACATTTTCTGGGTCAACAGTCTTTGATTTGGTGATATTCGTTGACAACAGCCGTATCTCTTATTTACTTCAATTTCACTTAGGTTAATTTAAAGTCCCATTTTATAGCTTATGCATTATTCATTTAATTATTATTTATTATAGATTTATTATTAAATTTAGGACTACGTGCTTCAGTTTCTCCTGAATATTAAAATCTAAATAACATATAATTTTCATTTTGTTCTCTTAATGTGGTGAATAAATTTTTCAGTTATACTTCTTTTATAAGAATCTCTATATCCACGTTCGTACAAGATTCAAGTATCATTTCTGGTGAAAACAATGCCTCAATTCAAATTGAAAAAGCAAAAAGCTCCGGGCTCTCTCACAGTTACAAAACCTTTCGTTAGCAAAGTGGCCGATGTATAAAGATGTACATTGGGAATAGAATGTCATTGATCAAACTATCAAGAATCGTCTGAAAGCTTCAAAGGTTCTAAAGCCGAAGATGAATAAGGCGCGAAGAATGAAGGAAGGGATGCTGCGGTGGCAGGTGTCCCAGAACTGAAAGGTGGATGGGGTGGATTCGACGGTGCTTTCTTTGGTCCTATCGTTTTCCTGCTTGACATTCCATATCTCATCCCCTATTTGCCTCCAGCTGAAATAAGTTTTGAATTAAGATTGATTGTTGCTCCAGAACAGGCGGTGGACTGTTACAATGGGTTAGGATTTTAATCCTTTAAAGTCTGGAAAGAACGACTTTGCGGACGTTTCTGGATGTCAGTTCTACTTATTCCGTTTGCAGATACCATTTTCAGTTTAAAATTCGGATGGTGCGTTCTGTTGATTTTTCAGTGCGATTCAGAATCAGTTTAAGGTAACGCGGAGGAAAGATTTTATTAAGATTCAAGCAATCTGAAGATCTTGTACTTTATGAATCAATGTAATGTGCAAAATAGTTATTTTACTCCTTTGGCATTGTTATTTTGTTGGAAATGAAATTCGTTTATAATGGACGGATGACCTAGGGAATGGGTCAATTAACATTCATCTTTTGTTTTGTTCTTACTTCTTATTTGTACATGGGTACAGGGAATCTTTAAAAAGTAAAATTGAGTTTTGCCACAACATATGTTTCCCAACAGAGCGCTGCTAGAAATACAATATTGCATGTATCAAACAATCGCCAACTCTAATAATTTGCCAAGTTAGTGGCTTACGATTTCCTATGTCATGCACTAGATTTCCAACCAGGGTGTATTTTATATTATATGTAATGAGTTGCGATAATGTAATGCCAAAATAACGTTTAGAAATTTAGCTAGGAAAACTCGTAATGTGATTCTTTTCATTTTGAAATAAATATTAATTTTAAAAATTCTAATCCTTTCGAAATTTTGCGTAAGTATTTGAATATACAACAAAAATCATTTTAACATAAACGTACACAATTGAAATACAATTTGGTTTTATCATATAATCGACACAAAATTGTTTGATTGATCAAGAAGGCAAATAAATAATTTGTTTTCTTTCATGATAAATTCTACTGCTATAGAAAATTGATATTTTGTTTCATAGGACAAATCTCGCCAGAGTTGGCTTCATTGGAGTTAGTTTGAGAGTCTTGCCCCATATAAATCTTGGTAACAACTGAATTGCTTTCTCTTCCATGCGTGAACAATTCCTTAGAATCAGAAAATCTTTGATGAATTTTGATGCTGTAAAGACGATGTCCGCCGATTTTCAAACCACCCGGAATTTTATTTCTGCCAGGAGTAAACGAAAGTTCATAGATACCAATGGGATTAAGCACAATCATTGATATTCGTTTTCTTTTACACTCTTTGTAGTTAATAAACCATTAGAACTTTACGCCAATAACTCAGATCTGAGCTGCATCAGAGGCTTCTAGTATCCTATGAGCCTGAAGTTAGGAATGAACGAACAAAATAAGACAGTTAAATGAACTTCGTTTTTCTTTGGGCCATGCGACCATCAAACGGTAGATACGACCTTGGTAATATGAAACCTGTGGCGACCGATCTTATAATTTAAATTCAGTCCAGTAACGAGAGACATTAGGCTGGCACCTTAATAATGCATAGGCGTTAAGTTATTTAATAACATCATCTCTAAATAGAGCATAATGGTCCTTTCGTATTATCCTGTGGTCAGCGACATTATATGAGAGCAGGCGTTGCCGATTCAGCACACCTTGACTCATGCAGAATGGGTTGCCAACAGGTTTCATGTGAGCGTTAGAGTTGTTGCGATAATACGCAAGTACCAATTCTTCTATATTTAAATTTCTCAAAAGATTTTACCACTATATACCTTATCTTTGTCAATTACGTTTGTTGCTCTTGCGTTTCATGACGTAGACGATAAACTCGCCAAAATGGTACATCAAACGCCAAAAATATTTCTGCTGGTATTTAACTTGTATCACCACGTTTTCAAAACAAAGATAGTTTTCGTAAGTAACGTCTTTATCATATTCATGAAATGGATCAAACTGATGTGAACAAATATTCATAAATATTTGTATGTATATTAAGGTGGCGTAGCTGCAGCGGACGTAGTTGAGACGGACATAACATTTCGTAGTCTGGTGGACATAGCAAAACTCACATCGTGGTTAGAGCCAATGGACACTTTCCTCGTTTCGAAAGATTCTGTTGTCAGATTGAAAAATATTTCTGCCTATCAAATTTAATTGTTATATTAATTGTTAAAGAATATTCTCAGTGAACCACATTTTAAACATAAAGACTTATATGTAAATTGGATGCGAAAATTAAAACATCTAAATTAAAACATCGAACGAATTTAGAAAAATGTCTAAAATATTTGAGTTGTTTGTCAGTTTGGACTGATCAATGGAAGAAATGATATTTATGCCTTTTCAAATGTAGTATTTATTTACTTGTATTTATTTTTGTATCTTGGGTGCTGCTACAAATATTTATTTTACTTCATTAGTAAAATTAATTAATTTTGTGCACTTGTTCTAATATTTATTGGACTCTATTAAGTTTCTTAAAATTCATAAATTCGTTATGCCTCTTCATTATTATTTGCTTTCTATTAATTTTAAATACATCTCTGAAAGTTTTTATTTTGCTATATTTAAATATTCTTACTATAATTTGTAACAATTTAATACAAATAATTAATTTGATTATCGTCATATTTATCCTTGTAATTCCTTTGGTAATCAGTCTGTATTATTCTAAGATAGAGGAAAAATGTGTCACTCAGAATACAGAGATGGTATGTCCCTCTCTGTAGTGCGCTGTAGCCACTGCTTGGCAAAAAGGAATACCAGAAGTTCCACAAATGTCAAATCTTCCATCAGTTTCCAATTCAATTTGTAATAAGACTTCAATATATAATTAAAAACCATTTATTGCGAACTCTCCTCTGTTTTGGCTTGATGTGTTTAGGCAAGATTCTTATGAACATTACAAAATTATCTATGGAAATATATTTGGAAAAATTGCTTAACTCTTGTTGTAGTAACACAGTAATCTTTCACGATGAAAACAAGATTTGGATTTTTCCTTAGGCAATACATGACATC
>BMAO01000603.1:0-29702 GCA_019973975.1 Trichonephila clavata
CACCGGGATGAAAATAACAGACTCAAAATTAGAAAAAGAGATGAGTATAAAAATAAATTCAACGTTTACATCGATCGAAGCACTGTTTATTTAAAAGAAATGACATACCTAATGAATTAAAAAGGTTGTAGTTCTAGAAGTGTACTCCCCCCCCCAAAATCCTGGGATAATACTCGAAAAATTAATTCGAAATATAATAGCATTGCACACATACATTTCAAGTTCCTTCATAAAAAGGGGCGTTATATGGCGAATATACGTAACAATTAATACTTAACAATATACTTAACAATTAACAATTAATTACATGGAAGTATAGGTGCGCGTCATACGCCGGATTTTACGGTATTTTTAACAAGTGTTTCATACATTTCATTTCTATAACTAAAAGTTAATTGATCTGTATATGATAACTATATATATTTAATTCTTTATTTATGCGTATAAAATCAGACTCAATATTTTACCAGACTCCAGAAATAAATATTTTTTTCCTTTTATTGTAAGGTATTTTTTAAAAAAAGTCTCATACCAAATCTGATACTTTAAGGATTCTCTCTCTATATATATGTACTTTTGTATATGAAACTATACTTCAATAAATAATTTTCCGATTTAATATTTGTCAAATTTCCATAAAACTTGATCCGAAACGAGAGCAAATCAAATTATTTATAGATCAAAACAAAACGGAATGCACAGTACAATTTTCATCGAAATGAAACAACAGAACGCGAATCTCAACATTATCCCAAAATTTCCATTGCCTGCGGATTTGTAGCACACAGAATTTCCTTTTTCTTTTTACTTTCTAATGGAAAACAATGATGATGGCAGACGACCAGGCGTCGTTTCTTCTCCTGGGTGACGAGTTTTGGCTATCATGCGAGTAGTTTGAAATGAAAAAAAAAAAAACATAAATTAGGAAGCGTAGAATTCTCGTCATGAGGAGGTCAATGTTCTAAGATTACCTTTTTCTTCCGAGTTATACGGAGTAAGTGACCTTGACCGTCGAAGGTATCCCACTCTGGTAGACTGGTTACACTAGTCCTTCCAGGTGAGGATCGACACTCCCATAAATGAGGATAGAAAAAGTGCTCTGTCGGTTTTTTTTGCGTGTAGTTTTTTGCAGACGACTTATTAATAATCGGCAACCTGGCGGAAGAATGTTTTTGGAAACAGTGCACGCAAAAATAGATTCGAAAGAAGAAATTTGTTGTTATTATTTTTTTTAGAATAATTATCTGGTTGATTAAGTTCTGTTCTTCAAAACAAGCATTTAAGTTTTCAAATAAATTTCATTAATTGTATAGTTGAGTCTCTATCAAGTGTATTCGACAATATGGTGAAATAATACTTTTGGAGAACCATACAAAATAACATATTTTAGAGGATATTTCTTTCTGAAATTATATAGTTATTTGATTTTTCAACTTATATGTACAAACGTGTTTATTGAAAATAAATTTTTGTAATCTTTTGTTGACAATCGTTTTTTAAAACAAACTTTCTTTAAGGAGATTCATGAATATTCAAAAACGTGGAAAAGTCTCTCAATTTGTGTTTCATATCACAATATAAAAAAAGTTTGCAGATTTATTTGAAATTAAAAATCAACTCATTATTCGTTCGATAGATTTATTAAAATAACAAAGATTTATACTCTGCATTTTTTTTTATGATTGTAAGATTTTATGAATGAAAATCTTACGGAATTATTACTGTTGAGACATCTTTGCGATTTCAGCCAGAAACACCGTGCAAATAGTCTGGTGTTTGTTAAATCTGCCAAGGTTTAAAATTTTCACATTGACGTTATTTAATTTTTCATTGCCGAACTCGAAAGCAACGTGGGGTTTTGGCGACTGATCACTTAATTTTGAGCCTAGGTCATGTGATGAGAGTGATGCTTGAGAAAGTACTCCCCTCTCCAAGCTTCCTTATTAGGCCAACGTGAGGACTTTGAGATCCGACAGATTTAACATGCCTCAGCCGCTCTAAGATGTGGGTTTTCAGTTGCACCAAGACTCCACAATGCCAGCCATGAGTTGGCGACTACAACCACTCAGCTATTATGGCCATCACACATTGGTGTGCTGTGGAAATTTGGAGAGAAGGTAGCTACTCGCATACACACACACAACTCAGGTATCCTCCTCGTCATTTGATCGCGGCTTTTAATTATGAGGTATGTCATCTGTGTTTCTCCGGAGTTCTACGATAATAATGAATAATCAATCAATCTAAATTTTAAACTCAAAGGCGCTGTGGCCCATGAGGGCCAAGGTCTACTGTGCTCATCTCAGTTATCGTGACTTTGGCGTGAGTGACCATGCTGAGGTGCATGAGCAGATGTTCAGGTCAGGTGGTCAGTCTGACGTGAAAATTACCAGTGTTTAGTTCCCAAGAAAACTCGATACTCATTTATCAATCCACTGAAGGGTTGATTGCATTGGTTGAGTCGACCTGGCGCAGCCTGGGATTTGAAACCCGGACCTGTGGCGTGGAGGCCCGATATACTACCACACAACCACCGGGCATCAATCAATCAGTGTTAAGGTTTTACAAAACTCAAAACTCATCATAGATCTAAAACTTTTCACTCATTTACATATCCTACGTTCACTAGTAGCTTTTTATTTCCTTTCTGTCATGGATAAAAAAATAAAACATTAAAAAAGCATCAGTGTTATGTAATGGACACATAGATCTAGTACAGTTTCTAAATTCATTTAATTCTTCTTCAATTTAAATTATCCTTAATTGGTTAAATTTACAAACACGTTCCTTAGCTAATGGAATCATACTCCAAAACAATGCGAATTCTTTTATAGGGAATATCTTTTTTTCATAGAAAAGACAATGAAATTTTATGAAGAAAGAAAGAAAACCAAGAATTTTCTAATTCGCGTGTAATACATTCTATATTTTGAAATAAACAATGAAGTACCACATAAAAATGATAATAATTGGAAGAATGAAAGTATTGGGAATCGAAATTTTTCCAGAATACCATTAAGAACACTGTTTGTTAATTTTTAAAAGAATAGGAGGTTTTTTTGCTGTCAATTTCTTACATGAATGGTTTAAATCTCTCTTAGTTGAAGAGTGTACGAAACAATTCGATTCTAAGATTGATATACACGTGGTTTTTTTTTAACGTGCGAAATGAAAGCAGTTTTTATTTAATTATTTTTGTCTTTTGAATGAGTGAAAATCCTTAGTGTTTTTAAATGTGAAAGAAAACTAAGCTGGCAGAATAATTTCTTATTGTTCAAGCACAGATTAACGTAGAATTAATACGTGAGCGCGCGTTTCTGGTTTTTGCTCTTTTTATTTGTATGGATTTCAAGAACTCGAAAGTTGAAGATTTTCTCCTCCAGCGTTAAAAACTAATTTATTTTCAATTAATCGAATTTTAATATATTTCTGTATAAAATACAAACAAATTTTTTTGATAAATAGAGCTGCACAATCAATTTTTAATAAGTAGTATATGGAGTCCTAATACGCATTCGTATTGGCACATCAATCTATTCAATGTATGAACACTTAGTTTGGGTTGCAAAAATATCATTTTCTTTGATTGCGATCTTCAGAAAAAAAAAGACTCCTACTATTCCTTAATATCCTGAAGATTCTCATTGTGACTGAGTCAAGTATTTTTTGAAACCTTGATAGTGTAGACCAGCGATACTCAACCTGCAGCCCATATGACCTTTCTGAGTGGCCCGGTAATGGTCCGCTGCACTAACAAATTTAATTATTTACGAACAATGTTTTAAAAATTAGCGAAAATTCTATCAATCAAGCAATTCCATTTATCAATTTTACTATCGATGTCTTCTTTTTGTAATTTTAACGGTTAGCATTAACAAACAACAGTAGAATAGATACCATTCTATGGGTGAAACTAATTTTTAGTTAACCTTCATGTTTTCCAAGCGAAAAATATCTAAAAATAAATGTTGTTTCAAGATGATTGGAATCTTGACTATGTTTCGTACAGAAAAACAAACATGGATCAATTACTTGTTCCATTTGTTGTGAAAATGCTGTATTCAAAAAAATATAATTTTGCTCGTCCCTATACGACCAGCACAATTTTTTCAATGGCTCTCTTTTTTTATAAATTGACTTTCTTGAAAAATCATTGCAACAGCGACAAACTATTTTTTGGGAAGGGGGGGGGGATATAATAGATGTGTGAAAGGAAATAGAAATTACA
This sequence comes from Trichonephila clavata, assembly GCA_019973975.1. NCBI lineage: Eukaryota > Metazoa > Arthropoda > Arachnida > Araneae > Nephilidae > Trichonephila > Trichonephila clavata. The sequence continues at coordinate 4,229 of BMAO01000603.1, forward strand.
TCATAACAGGGGGTAAAAATGCATAGAACATATTTTGTGTGAGTTGAGTTTGATGTAGCTTTTAATATAGTTTTAAAATAAAATCCAATATATATATATATATATATATATATAATATTTTGATCAATTTTTCCCTTTTTAAATTACCGTGATCTTACAGCACCCCCTTATTAATTCTCATGTTGCGGCCCCCCGTGAAATAGTTGCCATATGTATGGGACCTGGAGGAAAAATAGGTTGATTACGAATGGTACGTTTGGTATTGAGTACGTTTGGTGTAGATCAGTGATTCCCAAAGTGGTCCATATGGACCTCCAGGGGTCTATGACAACCTGTAAGGGGTCCATGTCAGTGAAAAAATAATTTGGGCTTCCCGGAGGTGTAAATGGGAGTCTATGCGATACTGGTGCTCATTACACCAGATCGTGACTTTAATTCTTAAAATTTAATCAAGCAGAAACCAGATTTTACCTATATATTTAACATATTTATCTACTAAATTTAATGTTAATTTGCAGTTTCAAGGTAACAGCATAAATTTTATTAAAACAAGGACAAAAAATTTCAGTGTTTCTTTCCAGAATAAAGCTAAAAAAGTATAATATTAGAGGTCGCGAATTTTCTCCATTCGTCATAGACAATCTGTCAGGGCGTTTTAACCTACGTTCAACATTAAAATTCCCTTTATTCAAACTAGGTTTGAGAATGCTTTGACTATTGTAATATAACAGCAGGCAATGGTTTCATATAGTCCTGTTGAAAAAAAGGCCGTATTGCATTAGGAACTAACTGATCGGAATAGGCACTAACGGAGATCTTAGAGTAAAGTTTAGATACGGATGTCAGCAATTTCAGCTTTTAAAAGACCTACCTGTTATTTGTCCCGAATATTGGAATATTGTGAGAAAGCTTTTATTGCTTTTCTTAGGAGAAGGAGTTTCAGCGCAGTTCCAATTTCAAAAAAAAAGAAAGAAAAAAGGAGGGGGGGGGGACCCCGAACATTACTAACAGAGGAAATTTAGGGTTCAACCTGACGAGATTGATATTAAATGTTGAAAATTAGTTACTGAAGCACCATATTCATCCCTCCTATTGAAAGCGTTTGTTTGTTGATCAGTTATGTATAGAACAGTTATTTTATGCATCAATTAAATTATTATTTAATTAATAATCAAATTCTTAAGTTTTAAACACTATACTTCACCACAGTCAAAAATTTAATTCTTTTTAAGTAGATAGTTCTATATACCAGCTGTCAAAAAGACATTTAAGTTGATAAATTTTCAAAAATTCAATATTAGGTAAGGAGAGGTCTACCCCAAACCGAAAAACATGGCAAGGGGTCTATGAGACAAAAAAGTTTGGGAACCTCTGGTGTAGACGAATGATCATGTTCTTACAACCAATTTTGCACAATTTGAGCTTGATGAAATTTTGAAAAAAGGCCATCGCATTCAAACAAGAAGTAATTTATTGAAGGAATAAGATGGGATTGCACTTACGTACCCAGGCAAATTCATTTTATTGATGCATATTGTGTTGCAGAACTATGTCCCAACCACAGAAATACTCTCAAATCAAAACTTTCCCCCAGAAGCTCTTACTATAGATACGATATGCGATTGGTGCAACGTTTCTCATTTGTTTTCTTCTGATATATGTAAATGAAAGGAAAAATTCCCTTTAATTTATCTAAGTAACTTTTCAATTTGTAAAGGCCCTGATCTTTCTAGACTCACGCGTATATAATTAACTAGCTTGCTCACCTGACGGAATTTAACCGTTGTTGTAAATTAAATATTAATTGTATAGATCGCGCTGCAAGTCATCCAAGAGATGCATACTTCGTTTGGCTTGTGGAGTCAGAGTCATGTAATGTTCTTTGTGCTGTGTACTTGTCTTCTGTGTTGTCTACGAAATAAACCAAAATGCCAAAAGGATGGTGTGAATCATTGGAATGATATTAAAATATGACCATAAATATAATCGTCTTACTGACAATGAACTTAGTAACTAAGGAGTTATAATAACCTTAATTGTATATCTTAAAAATTAACAGCTCCTCTTTTTAAATTAAGTTTACGTAAGTTTTTATCGTACGATATCTCTCCACCAATCACGAGCTCTGTTCACTGAAATCACGCAGATTTCAGAACACCCGATTGCCGCTTCTACCTTTCCCTAGCCTGCTCGATCCCCAGATTTGCACCGATCTAGCAGCTCTGGGATCGTTTAGGGCAGCAAGTTGGATGGCCTACGAGTTTGATCGAATTAAAGATCAATTTACAGCAATTGTGCAACGAGATATCTCAGGAGATCAAACGGGACTTGTACGCATCTATGATTGATCGCATCACATCATGTATTCATGCTAGGATTAGCTCATCATCAGGGAATTAAAAGCTCCATTTATTTTTGTAATTTTTCTTTTTTACAATAAATGATCATTATGTTCTGGTTTTTTTGTAATCACTTACATCAGCGTTGTATACTTGTGTATATAAAATTTAGTTTTATTTTTGACAACTTCTTGGTGCTCAAAATTTTATGGCAATAAGTGTAGAATACACACTTTTAAATTCAATCTTTAATAAATAAGAAAATATAGTAAAGGTTTTGGTGAAACATTTAAAAAAGTATTCCATTTTGTTGTCATTTTAAAATAAATTATTAAATTGTTTTAAAAAGAACCATTTGTAATTTAACTTATTGATCATTAAAAAATAGTTTTAAATAATAAGGGAAATTTGTGTCTTAATGACCATTTGCATAAAAAACATTTTGTGGAAAATGAATGAACAAAGACAAAGAACAATCAATTATTAGTCAATGTTTTAACCGAAGGAAGAGATAGAAGGGATTGTGTGTGTGTGTTGTTGTGAAAAAAATTCAGATTCTGTGTGTAAATTTAACCTTTAAATTTTTTTTAAATTTGCAGATACCCTAGTACTTTTCACGGCAAGTCTTTGGGGGAATCAGGATTTAAGTTCGACTTGGAATATCAATGTCTACGAAAGTCAAAATCATAACTATTCGATTAGACAATTATATTCATGTCCAAAATGAAGGTAATAAACATAATTTTAAAATACCTCCAGCAAAACTGATAGAATTTGTATTTTATATATTTTGCAGAACTAGTACAATATCAACCTTAAGTTTATAAAAAGAGGTTGTTTAGCGTTATTTTTTTTTCAGAACTACTTGATATTACGACCATTCAAGCGTATGGGAATTTGGCCTCCAGTTTTGAGAATATTGCTTTAAAACGAACAAGTTAGTCTGTTTGTAGTAAGAATGACTTTTCATAATCGTTTAGATGATTCTTTGAGATGGAAAGACGTTGACAGGCTTGCAGCTGACCAATCTCAAACGAAGGTGACTCAATAGTTACAAGTGGCCCGAAAAATGGGTCTTCCATTTATGGAATTAATTCCAAACAAGTGGTACTGTCACCAGGAAGGTCGTTCAAGGCCCTCACATAGCATCGATATCTTCATAGGATCGCTACTTGGCACTAAGCGCATGACAACATAGACGGACAACGGCTCCTCGGCTTGCTCGTGACGTTGCTACTGTGTCTGGAAGAAGAATTTCCAAGTGAACAGCCTACAGCCGTATTACAGAGCCTTTACGCCTGGCGTCCAGTCTTGTGTTCCCTTTTGTATGCACCCAGCAGGAAAGATAGATATTGGGGAGATGAAAACGTCAGTTGTGGGCACCACAAGAATGGGGATGTGTTCTTCTGAGTGATGAATCGAAATGTTCCAGACAAAGTGATTCTCGTCGAGTCTTTACCTGGAGAGAAAATGGAGCTTGCTTTCATCCCTCCTACGAAACAAAAATCGTCAGATTTGGTGGTAAATGAATCTTTGTGTGGTGGCATAATGCTGGACAGTCGTACACCACTGTACGTTTTCGATGCGGGTACTGCCAACTCTCAGTGCTACAGGGATTGGATCCTGGAATCTTATTAGAAGGTTTTTTCTAGGTGCTATGAGCCCGGACTACATTTTTATGGACGATAATGCGCGGCCACACAGAACTCGCATTGTTGAAGAATTTTATTAAGTAGCAGATATTCACAGTATGGGTTGACCCTTGAGATCTCCGGATCACAATTCTATTGGATATGCTTGGAATGGTCTAGGAAAAGCCCATTCTCTCAGCTTAACTCTCTTCCCAGGACCCTCAAGTAATTAAAAGTCCCGCTTTTAGAATAATGGGCTTTGTTGCCACAAATACTTATTGGTATCCTTATAAGCACTATGACAGCTCGTTGTGAGACTTGTATAGCAGTCAATTTGTAGAGACTCGTATAGCACAGTGGTCATAATCCCTATTAGACAGACTTTTTCGAGGTAAATGCTTTTCTCTAAATCATGATTTCACACTTTTTGATATGGTTTGTATCTTTACTCACAATTAAATTCTTTTCCATATTGTTATGTTGCTATATTCTTTCTGACATTGTAATATGTTTCTGTGTCGAATTTTGAGGAAATTCAGTGTATAGTTCATCCGTTTTTACAGATTTCATATTTGTAACCTAAATTTTAGACATGAGTGTATTAATATAATTAAGTTAAAATAATACTTGTATCATAGGTAGTATTGATTTACAGTAAAGATTGAATGTCTTACAAATTTTGTAAATTAGTACCTGATATTTCGCATTTGTATAATATGAATAACAAATATTAATATATTTTAACATATAAATCATTAATTACACTATATCATATAAAAAAGAGCATCGTTAAGCAATTTAGTTTAATATGTACCACATTTGAAAAATCTTGGATCTATTATAAAAACTTTTTGAAAATTTTTGTTGTCTTATTTTAGATTATAATGCAAAAATAGAAAATTATTCATTAGTTTTAAAATTATTTTTAGGATTGTTTTTACGCATATCAAAAAGTTAACAAATGGACATAATTTCAGTTATTATCATTATTTGTCTAGAATTACAATCGTGTCTACTAAGCAGAGCTCGTATCAGATTTTGAAATATATCTATATTAGAAATAACTAGAAGAAACTTAATACTCTCCTTAGCAACGATGATAACTTACTTTAAGTCGTTTTGTGGCTTTTATGCTGAAAAAAGTAAATATTTATTAACTTTCATAGCTTCTAGAAACTTTTGTTACGTGGAACAAGTCCTTCATATTCCATTTTTGTAGAAAGTTTTCGTTCCACTTCAGCAGGAAAATAAGAAAACCTCAGCTAAAAACTATTGAATTGTAGTAATTCACAAGAATTCGAAAAGTTTCGTAAATGTTTTCCTAAAAGATATCTTATGTGTCTCGTGAGATTCGCAAAACAATCAATATCCAATTTACAGATATACTCCTATCTTTGTGGACAGTCCAATACCTGATCCGATAGAATTTTTACAATACGTTGGAAAATAACTTTCTGGGAAATATTGTTTTAAAAAAGGAACAAAGTAAGATATAGAAAGTCGAAGAATATTTTTTTTGGATAAATACAACTGTGTGTGTTTTTTCATATATTTAACTTCAATGATTCATTCGGCTCAGAAATCAGTACCATTAATAGTTTTTTTGGGTACTGTCAACATGTATATGAATCTAAGAAATTCAACAAATAAATGAGAAAATATTTCATATAGAAAAAACTGAAATAAAAATACTTCCTCTTCATTGTTCTCAAAAGTCTATTTAAAATTTTTTAAATAAGTTTGTAACAAATATTACTATTACCGTATATTCACTCGCCATGAAAGAAATTATGCAACTCCAGAAATTTCTTTTTTCAAGATTCATTTAAAATAAGAAAAATATCCTTAAATGTAATTTTTCTCGTATTTTTTGGTTAAGGTGATTGCAATAGTTACTTTACGGCCAATCTCCAGTCTTAAGCCTTTTAATGTTTATATTGAAATGAATGATTTATTATTGAGCGTAATACTTAATTAAGAGCATTAATGAAAAAATATTATAAGTTATGGTATCAATAATTAAAATTAGCAATTAATTATTAAATAAATCAGTAAATAAAGTTCATTTTTTATAATTAAGATGATTCATCAAAAATAAAAAAATAGATCATTATTAATTAATTATGTATATTAATATATTAAATAAATTTTAAAATAAATTTTTCGTAAATTCTATGCTTGGTATTCAGTCAGAAATTAATACTGAAAAATAACTTTTTTGCTATTTCTGTCTTAAACTAGATTTTTCATAATTTATATTCCGCCTATTTGACATCATAACATTCAAAATGCATTTTCTTAAAAAGTAAACAATAAAAAAACCGTCTTTACATATTACTGTTTAATCAACACATTGCAACACGAGTTTTTAGTTTTAATCAATTATGTAAGCATCCTCCTTGTAAACAACCTTTTGATGTCTACTGAGGAAATTTTGAATGCAACTGATTGATAAAAATCAAATGATTTTTGAGCAAAATATTTGGAGGTGGTATTTTGGACATTTTTCGAATTTTCAAATTTTTTACTACTTAAATTTTTTTTAAGAGATCGGAATAAGTGGAAGTCCGTTGGAGCAATATCGGGCGCGTATGGATCGTGAGGCAATAACACCCATCTCAATTCGTTAACTTGTTCCAAGGTTCGTCTTGCGCAATGTGGTCTTGCATTACCAAGTTTCCGAATAACACCTTTTCTGTTGATAATATCTGGGCACTTTTCAATTAAAGATTAATTTGCTCTATCCCCTTGTGCACAATAAGGATCTGCATTCACAGTTTATCCAGGTTTCAGCATTTCAAAAGGAACGACCCCGCGAATTCTCCCCCAAACACACAAAAGCGCATTTTGGGAGTAAAACACTGCATTTTGCGTTTAGGATTATTATAGAGGACTCATTTTTTATCTCCAGTGATCAAGCAATCAAAAACATTTCTGTAGAATGCTGCTGAAACAATAAGTTGCATGTAGTGAATCGGTCAGCTTTCTTTTCTTCGGACAGGTTATGCAGGAATCGAACACCTGGTCTGCTCACTTTACCAATCTGCTGCACATGTTCTTGTATAGTAGACCAAGTTGATTAACAGTGTTTGACAGTTCCTAGATTGTCTGACACGAATTTGCCTCCACTTCAACCCTTAACATGCCAATGTTTAAAGTTGTTCGTCTTCCTGAAGAGTGTGAGTCGGAAAGATCGCAGTTATCCAATTTGAACTTAAAAGTCCACCTTATGCACTTCTGAACGTCTAATGCGTTTGGATAAACATAGCACAAGCATTTTGTATCAACCATTGCGTTACTACTCTTGTAAAACTCAAAAAGCACACAGTATAGGATATGCACGTGTTCTAGTAGTTAGTTGACCATTTCTCCATAAATTGGGGGGGGGGAGTTAAGATTTAAATATTTACGAGTAGACAAATCACTCTAACCATAAAATGTTTTTGTCACGACTTTGAAGTACACAATGAGCTGATAAATGACAAACTAATATCGGCATACGCAGAACCTCAATGCATATGTACTTAGAAAACGAAATTCTTACAGTCTAGGAATCTATAGGAATTGAACGTTTTATTCCAGAAATACAGCTATGAAAGAGAAAAAAAGAACGTTAATATGTGTTGGATTTTGGCCATGACGCAAGTAGCTATCTGGCTGAGTATTGACTCGTAAGTTGTTGGAGATTACTTGCCATGCATGCTTCAATTGTCGAAATAGATCAGCGTTATCCAGGTACGGTAGGAGATATCTGCTAATCAATATCCAACCCTGCTATATAGAAGGAGATCTGGCGATCGGTCCGGTCATGGAAATGTAGGTGAAGCCCGAAATTAAACAGTAGAAAGGCATGCCACGTGCGTTATTTTTTTTAGATGTAAGCTCAGAAATCCATGAAAGAAAGATGAACACTACGTATTGGGGAATATCGTCGATGTATCACCGTGCTTATAAGGGTATCATGAAAGACAACAAGTGGTCCGGCTATCGAATAAAATTCCCTCTCTCTGTATCATCTTAGGTGTCGGGGTGTGTGGTGAGCGACAGTCAGGTGCGTATCTCATCTCTGTTTTTGACATCTACAGACTTCGCTAATAACAATGACTAAATTGGAAGTGAAATTTACTACTGAAAATAGCTCTATTCCAACCCGTGATATTCCAAGTGAATGTTCACACCTCATTGCATCACGCTGCCAGGTATCATGCCTAGCAGCGTGCAACAATGAGGGATAGTCGAGATAATGGCTTTTAAGCTCAGTGCTCTTTCGCTGCTCACCTATTAATAGTCATTGGTGTCCAGACTGCAAGTTGAATCCTTGATAAAGATACCTCATGGGACTGGAAATGTAAATCGGATGAATACTCTCTTCTTGGTTCGATCGAAAGTTTACATCTACTTTCTCACCCTAATGCTGTTGGTTTACAACCTTAGGAAATCAAATATCTGATACAAAAGTATTGAAAGATTCATGTCTATTAGAGCGAGTGCCTTCTTAACCGGTCTTCTCGGTGCAGAATACATGACTGGACAAAGGGATTGACCGAATTACAAGGGATGTGGAGAGTTTCACGGTATAATGGAAGAGAAAATATAATTTTTATTTTTCAGAACATTTGATGTAAAAAATCTTTTTCTCACACTAAATCATAGTATTGGCTAAGTAGAAATAAACTTTCAGACTAAACCAATGGAATATTTAAAAAATTTCTGCACAATAATTCAAATGTATAGCAAATAGTTCATTTGAATTATTGTGTAGAAGAAGTATAAGTATATAAGTACTATTTTTGATTTTAATTAACATCGCAATCTGAAGCAACAGGAGGCTATTATCACGGTAGCACGTTCAAATCACCAGGATGAAACCCGAACTGGCAACTTCCTCTCCAAATTTCTACGCCATGAATTTTCAGCCGAGATATATACAAGGCGCATCAGTCCCTCTACATGGTGAATATTTCATGGCATTGGGTCTCAAACCTGTGACTCGACAACGTCTGTCACGAGATCATGTGATGATGACCATTCGGCCACACACACACACACACGCACACACACACACACACATTTATCTAAATACTTATGTATAGGTCTATTATATATTTGGATGTATATTACACTTACTGAGTATATTTTAATTTTATAATCGAACCTGTAAAGAAGCAACTCTACGTAATCAATGCTCTACTTCGAAAAATAAACAACATGTTAATGACAATGAAAAATAAATAAGGAGTTGATTTTCTTTTCAAATCTGAAGAGACGTTAAGAAATAGTACGTTGACTTAAAATTTTTTTCCAAATCGACACAACTGGCTGTAGACAAAACACACACTTGAATGCGTAATGTAGCGGTATCTAAATAAGCCAGTAACAGCCTCCAGGTAAATGGGCTCACTTTTGTCTAGTGGTATGTTGCATGCTTACGAATCCATAGGTAGCGGGTTCTATTCCCGACAATGTCTCCCCTTAGTAAACATATGCTTTTTTCTAACCACGTGTTTGTATACTATCCACTTTTCCTCTCCAGTCACCAAGTGGTCCAAAAACGGCTCCCTTTTGTGACGAGCAACATTTGAAGAAAATATTGAAATTCTGGCCATTATATAAATGTTTTTCACTTAATTCGTTCGGTACCCAAGTAGGGAGTTTGGATGCGAAACCAAACCATTTAATGTAATCCAAAGCAGTAGGCTGACGAATTCAAAGCTTGAAACGCACTTCTGTGGAAGTTAACGTGGAATTTGTCATAACACTGCGTAACGCTTCATCACTGACATCTGATGGCGATCCTGGTCTGGATTAACCTTTCAAAGAAAATCACCCAAGCTAAATTTTACAAGCCATCTTTGGAATGTTTGAGCTCTTACTGCTTCTTCTCCATACACGTCACACAAGTTTATTTTTGCTTCCATTGCACTATTCCCTTTGTGGAATTCAAACAACATAGACTGAATTTTCAATTATACGTAATACAACCCTATATTGGTATTAAATTTCATGCCTTGTTATTTCATACGATTCCAAGCTACCGAGATCAACATGTTCCAAAAAATGCTCTCTAATCTCATTTTGAAAAGACAGATTATTTATTAATTAATATAAATATTCAAATAATTACGTGTTCAGTCTTTTTATATTCATGGCTAGGTGGAATATTTCAGTAAAAATAATTGAAATACTATAACTCTTTGTAACTATAGGTAGGCACGTATTATGGTTTCAAGGGGATAAACTGTTTTATCAGGACCGATTCATTGACTTACGACATTGTGAGGTAACTTTCAAAGCTACTTAGCGATGCATTTTCTAAATATATCTTTCGATGATGTCAACGCTGAGTTGTCGTGTGTAATATTTTGCTTAGTTGATCATTTTTTCTCTTACCGTACCAACTTTATGAATGTTATCTGATTTTTACTTTCATAAAACGTTTATTTCAGAAACCATAAAAAAGCAATATTTGATGGTTTTTTTTTTTCCTGTGGAAAACTACTTAGAAAAATGTGACGAAATAATCAGTAAACTAGCAAGGTTGATAAGAGAAAATAACTTTTATAAGCAATTTACTATTATCAGAAGAGAATCATAATTACTTTTAAGAACTTTTTAAAGAAATTTACAGAAATCGATTTTATTTAAGTTTTTACTGAGCACAAATTTGATGAAAGTTAAAGATGACCATATTCTGTAGAATTAAAGTATAGGACACATACGTACACGCTCATAATCATGGACACACAAATGTGTGTATATATATAGTTTCAGGGTGTAGTGCACACGAGGGGGGGGGGGAATCCATGGGTCTACACCCTTCATGGGCTTTAAATTTTTCTCGATTGTTTATAATCCTATGTACATAGTAAGGAAAATTTAATTAAGAATTTGTTATTAACAATATATTTTATTAATTAATTAGTTGTTGAATAATTTATTTTTGACTGTTTTTTGTTTCTGACAATCGACAAAAATCAAAGAAATATGTTTGACGCCGTATTGAGAAGGGTGGACTTTCTACCCTCGACCCTTGAAAAATTCTAGTGTGTGCCACTGGTTTCAAAACATGACGTATTGCTGAGATGTTATATTGTTTTTTTTAAACTATTTCATTTAGTTGTATAATTTTCTGGCTTAGGTATGTAGATTAATTTTTTGTCGGTATTTTGTACTTGATACATTAGTTCCTTATAGTTTTAATATTTGTAGTATTTTTTTTTCTAGTTTTAAAATAATTATTTTTAATACCATTGGAATCTTATTTTTACACTATTTTCTCTTCCTTGCAGTCAGATGGTACAGGCTAATATGGGGGGAAGGTTGGCTGTGGCCTTTTAAACTATTTTTAACTTTACAATCTCAGTTCCTAAGGCTAACTGTTTGCTTTTATAATGCTGAAGCTATCTTATTTAACCTGTTCTGTCTTATTATATTTCTAACCATTGCTTTGCCTTATTAATTCATGGCGATTTAGTGTGCATGATTATTGAGTGTATGTGTGTGTAGTTTTTCAAAAAAAAAAGGTATTTAAAAAAATTTCTTAAATAGTTTTAGTTTTAACATTTTAAGGCTCATTTTCATTTTATATTTGTCACTCATCGAATATATTACATTTAAAAAGAGTTAGATATTTCTTCCAAAACTGTGATAATTAGAATTAGAGTATTGGGTCTAAAGGCCATATATTAACCCTTTTTAACAAATATTTTGATGCGAATATTTCAATTCTATACATAATCAGTAAACAACTTTGGTAAAAATTAATTTCTTACAACTGTACTTGGGTAACTGATAACAGAAGAAATATTTCCCAAACACAGACGAGAATATATGATGAAAAAGGAAAGACTGCATTTTTTGGTCTTTTATAAGAGAATATAATCCACACTTGTTAATCTATTTCATAACTATAAGCAAAACAATTTAAAGCATAAATTTTCATTCATACCATCGAAAAACGATTGATATTCTATTTCGTAAAACAAATTAATTACATGGGGGGAAAATGAATTATTAAAAATTAGTCTATCTCTTCAGGAAAAGTACTTAAAAATATTACTGCAGAACCTTAAGGAAAAGAGATAAGCTTTCTTTTCTTAACATTTTCAGATACTTTTTTGTCACAGTTTTTAAAGAGTATTTTACATTTGAACGGAAAAATAACATTCTGTTAAATATTTTATATATCTTTTCCATTGAAAATTTCTCTATTAGTTTTCTTAGCTTATTTTTACTCGTATTCATTCGTATAGGGACAAATAAAAAAATTTATAACCTGCTAATTCATTTGATACCTTCATTATAAAATTAATACTGCGTAATACGTTTAACACGAAAACGCCCAAAACGAAACTTCGGTTAACACAAAATAATACAACGGTCCCTACAAAACTACCATAAAATTTCATGCATTTTTTCTCTTAACACGAAACGAAAATCGCTTAACACGAAAGCTTTTCCTTCTGGGAATGAACAAAATTCGGAAAACACCAGAGATTTAAGAAGGGGAGGGGGTGAAATAAAAGAGAGGTAATTTCCTATTTTTCTGTATTATTGGACTGTCCTATAGTATCATCGGAATAATTCACTGCAGTGGATGATAATAATGGAGTACATTCCCAATTATGACAAGCAAAGACATTTTGGAGTTTGTTCAAAGCTCAAAAAATATTGATACAGATTCCGAAGGCGAATACTAAATAAATAATGCAGCTCCTGTGTCCATTTCATCCGAAATGAAGAACATCATAAAAATTATGCGCATTTAGACGCACATTCGAATCTTGAAATGAATAACAAAATGGTAGATATCGAACAATTTGATGCTAAAAAAGTCAATGCAAAGATAAATATTAGATTATGTTCCCAAAACTTAATAAATGTTTTGTTTTTCAAAAAACTTGAAAATTGAGTGTTAAATTTCATTAAGTTATTGTAAATGTTTTTTTTTTCCATTGATTTTTATAAAAAAATATAAGATGTGCTGTAATAAACTCAATTTTGTTCAATATATAGGGTTTATTTATTTTTGCAATTTCTTTTAACACGAATTTTTTTAAATACGAAAAAATATATATTCATTCCCTTCAGTTTCGTGTTAAACGATTTTCACTGTATTTTCAATTTTTAAAAAAACAAATTATTTTTATAACTTCATTATTTTATGAAAACATCGTAAATTTCGTTTTATGCTCCTGCTTCATATTACTATTACTGTAATTAATATTCCCAAGGTTTGTCGATTTTCTAGAATATTCCTTCATAACTATCATTTCTTTGGTTAACAAAGGAGGCACGAAGTATATAAAGTTCAACAAAACTGAAAATCGCTTCTACCGTAAAAGGAGCTGCAACATGTGGCTAATAAAATTAGTTTTTCATGGAATTTCATATCCTTTTAAGACCACCAAGAAACTATATTTTATCTTAATGCTTTTCGCGCGAATGTATTTACTCTCAGGTTGATACGAGATAGACATTCACTTACAAATTGGCCCCTAATAATTCAACATGATAAGGAAGGTAGGGCGCCTTTTTTCTCACTGGAGATCCATTTATGAACAGATGGTGCAAAGGAGATTTTCTCTCTCTCTCTCTCTCATGTTGTTATCTCCGACACCTCTTTTCACTTTGAGAACACTTTTTGTAAGTTAATTTCTTGTTGTGGCGCCATCTATATATATAAGCATAAACTAAAATTACAACTATTCTTTCCCCAGAATCGTCCCTTTTGTACTATAGGGAATTTGAATTCAAACTGTTCAAACTGAAAACATTTCACCAGATCGTATAAATGCGCTTATGACTTCACCAACAATATATATAAATATGTATTTCATTAAAATGTAACTAATTTCTGTTTCTAAATATATTTCTCATAATTTTTTTCTGTGCAAGAAAGATTTGTTCCTTATTTCTTTTCTTTTGAAATATAAAGCTAAAAATTCCTTTTGAATTAAGGTGTAAATTTGTTCATTTATAAAGTGAATCTATATTTTAAAGCATAACTCTGAGTTATATATCAATGATTTTTACAATATTAACTTATATAAATGTCAAATAGTTTTTCCTTTTAAAAAGTGCATATGCGAAAATAACTTACGCGTAAGAAGATTTTACATCAGTTTAAAAGATGGTATAACAATGTATTTTTATTCTTTTCTTTTGGAATCCAAGATTCTTGATTTAGAACTCTTAAGCAATCTTAGGGCCATATATATCGAAATACATAAGTTAAATTCCACTCAATAGTATACAAAAATATATACAAAGCCTTACATAAATTCCATACACTATATAACATTTAAAAATGCTGCATTTTTATTATCTCCTCATTTTAATGTAATCATTATTTACTTAATATTTTAATCTATGAAAAACTCCTTGTGCTTAGTTAATAACTTAATTATTTACGCAAACTAATTTTTTAACAAGTAATATAAAAAAAATTTTTAAGTCAACTCCAACTTAGATCAACTAAAAAAAATTATTTTTATTTATTTTTATTAAATAGTTACAATAAATATAATTATGTATATACATTTCACAGAATCGCAACATTAAGGGGCAATTAATTTTTATTATTAATTATCATTAAAATATCGTATTGTCGTACAAAACAATCGTGCATATAAAATTTTAGTTCAACTGAATACTTTGAAAAGGGAGAAAAAATTCTTTTAAAGTTTGACCCAAGTCACTAAAAATGAAGCCAAAGTGGCTGTATCTGTAATTCCTTAAATAATTAGTTTCAGTCAAATAACTTTAATTAGTTATAATTAAATTATCGCATTGTTACCCAAAACAATCGCGTATAGAAAATTTCAGCTCAAATGAGCGCTTTAAAATGTAAGGAAAAAAAAACATTTTAAAGTTTTGATGCAAGTCGCCAAAATGGTCGTTAAATCACCAAAAAAAAAAAAAAAAAAAACATTGCCAAAGTGGCTGTATTTGTAATTCTTTGAATAATTAGTTTGAATCAATTAATTTTTATTAATTGTAATGAAAAAACTGTATTATCATCTCAAATAATCCTGTATATAAAATTTCATCTCAATTGAGTGCTTTAAAATGCATTTTATTAACGATTTAAAATTTGAACAAGATAAATATAGAGATAGATTGAGCTGATGGTAGGAATTGAAAAAGAAATAATAATCAACTACCAAAAAGGAATTTCGAAAAATTTGAATGGATCACTAAACCCATAAAAACTCAGAATTAAACTAATATATTAATATATTCCCACTATTAATAATTTTCCTAAGATTTATTCACTATAAGATTTTTTCTGACTGAAAAAATACCTTTTTAAAGTAAGTAATATTTTTATAAAATAAATTGCCTAATTTTTTTTTTAAAATTAAATCTCTGTCACCGTTTTCTCTTGGTCTAAGCCATTTATTAAAATTTTTGTTTGAAATTTGAGCTGAAGCGGATGTCGATTGGCCATTTTTTTAAGTACATAATTTTAAGTTGTTTTTGATGAAGAATAAACGAACATTGTAACATAAGTACATTGTTTCTCTACACAATGTAATTAATTTGATTTCACAAACCAAGTTATGTTCCTGTAAAAGATATATGTATCAGCCTTTTTTTAATATACTACATATTTAGTTGTTCTATTTAGTTAGACTTTTTCTTTTTTAAGCTGTCTTTTTAAGATAACTTTTTTGATTAACATTCTCATAGTTAAGAATTGTTCCCTTATTTTTTTTTTAACTCGGAGGGGGGAATAAACATTAAAGAAAGAAAAATCCTAAATTTATTTGAAAATACAAAGCTATTGATCTATTTTGAATAGAACACTTTTACAAGATTTCCAATAATATTAATTTTAAACGTGTTTTTAGAACTAACCTTTGATGGTCCCTTGCTGGTAGGATGATGAAGATTCCCTCCACGCCCCAGTCGAGTTTTTCTTCTCATACGTATGTCGGTGGTCTTCAACTCACGGAACTCTGATATAAAGTGTTTTCAGGGAACCCTTAAAAATATATCTTAACCCCCCCCCCTAAAAATATATCTTAAAATATGTGAAATAGATCAACATGTTTGTAAATAATTTGTGTAAAGATATTTTTTTTAAAAAAAAGTATTGTATTTATAATTAAAAAATTTTAATGTAATTTGTGATCCAATTGTCATGTATGTATTATGTTTATAGCAACGGAGATATTTGCTTGCATTTTTAATTACACAAATTGTCGAAGTATAGGTCTATCAAAATTATCCGCAGTCGCATTTCATATTCTGCATTTAATTCGTTTTTATATTTCGTTTTTGAAGCCATGCACGTTAAAAAATGTTTTTCACTTAAATACACATTATTCTGAAGGGCATTAAAATATTTATAGCTGTATGAGAAATTCTATGTATTTTGCAGGAATTCGCAACGAGCTGTGCTTACTTAAATTGAGATTTTAACGTCAAATCTTTTAATACGTCGATGAGTTGTTCCTTGATCATCATTAAAAGGGACTTTTTACCACAAATGAAAAGGTGCCTTTTTCATTAGAAAACTATTCAATAGTGCAAAACATTATACTGGTGAGAATAAAATTGTTTCGTTGGATCTGGGATAGTAAACATTAGATTATTCAAATCGAGTACTTAGTATATATAAATAAAAGACGTTTGAATGTTCTTTTATTATATTATAATGAAAGTTTTTAAAAAATATTACGAAATAAAATTATTATACATAAATAGAATTTTCAGTTTTAATGGCAGAGAGGAGCATTAGATACTTGTAATTATTCGCACTTCATAGAAAAAGAGATTCCACTTTGCATACATATTTATAATTTTATTTTCGATTTTTCTGCTGTGACTTGTGGAGCCCTTGGGTATGTCTCGGGGAACTCTAGGACTTCATGGAACACAGTTTGAAGACCATTTGTATATGTAATACATACGCATGTGCCTAAAATAAATTTCTGAGGGAAGTTGGTTATATTGAAAAACAACGTGATAAAAATAGAACATAGCAATAATAATTTTTTTGGTAGGACAATAAATGATGAGAGTGAATAAATATGTTTATCATTTCTGCCAAATTAAAATGAAATTTTATGTTTTAAAAAAATGTATTTAAATTTGAAGAATGTTTAAGTAAAAATACTTAATTTCAAAATTATCATACAAATACGCAATTAATATTACTGTAATTTTATAGCATAAATTTGTAAAAAGAAAGAAATGTAAGAAGTATTGAAAATAAAGACGAGTTAAATTTTTTCTTATAAGCTAATTAACTCCTTGGTTAAAAATTGCAATGTATCCTCAATCCAGTCAAGAATTGAAAATGTAGAATCTCTTATTAGGGACTTCCAGCATTTTTTATCATTAATAATGGAATTTACTAATTGTACACTGTCTTTCTCGAAGGAACGCAAATAATATCACTTTTTTGACTGAATTAAAATTTTTAAATTAAAATTTCTTTGTTGAAATGAATTTTTTAATGCTCAAGTATTTCATCTATTCATTAAAAAAGTTACGCAGAAGATAAAATAAAATAAAAATAACTTGGTCTAATTTTGTACTTGAAATTAATGCATTTAATTACGAAATAAAATTACTGGAATTCCATTGTAAAATGTGCAAATATAACTGAAATTACAGAATGAAGGGGATGCTATTTTGGACTCTTTCGATAATCACATGAATAACAGAGGTTACTGTAAAATCCGGCGTTTAACACGCATTTTTAACATAAAAAGTAAAATTAAAATTACAAGTGCGCTCTGTATGTCAGGTACAAAAATGAGAGCTTTAAAAATAAGACAGAGATGAATATTAAAAAAAGAAACGCGCCTTACAGTAGTCGCATACGGTGTGTAACATCTGACATGTCATCGTGGTAAAAAAATTCGCAATAGCAACTTAAATTCTGAAAAAAATAAATCGAGTATGATTGGAAATAATTTTCTATGGAATAATTATATCTTTAATGAAAATTTTATTTAATTAACACAAGGAGTAGGGAAATTTTTTATCAAAAATAATTATTCTTGTTCAATTTCGGGAAGAGCGGTAATGATAACTAAAGTATGACTCATATACTTGTGATTTCAAAGTATTTAAAAACCGTCGAAAAATAGCGTTAATAACAGTACCACTGTTAGTTGTCGAAACATTTCGATTTGTGTTCATTTCGAGCTTGAGTTCATCATTCAAAAAAGCTAGGAGTGGCTCGGCTTCTAGCAAACTGAAGTTAACTTTAAAATCACCACTCAAAATCATGGGAAGCGAGTGATAGTTTTTTTTTTAAAGAGCAGAACCCTCTTCGGTATATGGTAAAAGTAAAAAAATGCAAGAAATCTTTAATTTTTTTAACCGTTTGATTCGGAGAAATGTATACGACCACCGAAATCACTGTTTGTCCTGTGGAGCCACAACATGCGAGTTGTTCTGTTTGCGATAGATCGCAACACCAGCTGCTCTGTTTGGTGAGCCCTCAAACTTTGACAATTGAGCGTAAGGATCGCAAGTTTATCCTTGGTGAAGTCTAATAAGACTTGCTGATATGTGCGAAGTGGATTTAGAGTCAAGCGTAAGCGAAACCGAGTTTTTAAATTAGAATCTTTTGAAATGCTAAATTTAACAATATAAAAAAAGCTGGTGGCTTTTGATTGCTACTACAGTTGGACCCACGTGGATATATCTTTACAAGATCCAGCTAAACGACTTAGCTTCTTCTCTAATCCTAAAGTGAGAAAACAAAAACAAAGATCCCATGGCCTAGACCACCTGAGGGGGGGGGGAGCGGAGCCCCTCCCGAATGAAGGAGAAAAAACAGAACTTCACTCCGAGGGTAGCGAAGAGTCACCATCAAGCGCGCTGATTGGTCAAATGAAATAGCGTTAGCTTCCCCAACTTCCTGTTACGCATTTCCGTTCCCTTTCACGAAATCACTCCCATAAATCTTCAGCAACAGAGAGGAAAGATGTTACACATAAAAAAAAATTAAATGAGTCTTACAGTGATGTGTACATCATACATATGCTGTGTTACATCTGACATGTTATCGTGGAAAAGACGCAATAGTAACTTAAATCCTGAAATAACTGAATCTGGCAGGATTGGATATAATTTTCTATTGAATAATTATATCTTTAATGAAAATTTTATTTAATTAACACAAGGAGTAATGCAGTTTTTTTTTATCAAAAGTAATTATTCTTGTTCAATTTAGGGAAGAGCGGAGACAGGTTTATGACTAAAATATGACATATGTACTTGCGTTTCAAAATATTTAAAAACCGTTGAAAAACAGCGTCAATTACAGTACCACTGTTAGTTGTCGAAACATTTCAATTTGTGTTCATTTCGAGCTTGAGTTCATTATTCAAAAAAGCTATGTCGGTTCAGCTTCTGGCAAATTGAAGTTAACGTTAAAATGACCATTCAAAATCATGGGAAGCGAGTGATAGTTTAAAAAAAAAAAGAGCAGAACTACCTTTGGTATATGGTAAAAGTAGAAAATGCAGGAAATCTTTAATATTTTGAACCGTTTGATTCGGAGAAATGTATACGACAACCGAAATCACTGTTCTCAGATTTCATACACAACGAGCCCTGAGACTTTGACAACTGAGCGTAGGAATCGCAAGTATATCCTGGATGAAGTCTAATAAGACTTGATGATATATGCGAAGTGGATTTAGAGTCAAGAAAATGAGACCGAGTTTTTGAATTCGAATTTTTTGAAATGCTAAATTTAACAATATAAAAAAGGCTGGCAGCTTGAGGGCTACTAGAGTTGAACCCAGATGTGAGGGTAGCGAAGAGACATCACGAAACGCGCTGATTGGTCAAATCAAATAGTGCGCGCTTTCCCGCCTTCCTATTACATATTTTCGTCCCCTTTCATGAAATCACTCCTACTAATATCCAGTAACTGAGAGGAAAGATTTTACACATCAAAAATTAGACTTCCTTACATATCGAGGTTAGTACTGTTTATTTATTTATTTTTTTTAATAATATGGCATTCCCTTTAAGGGTTATAATTCTCGATGTAAACTATTTTTTCTAGAGCTTGGTATAATATTTCGAATAAAGGACTTCAAAATATAAGAACATTGCACACGTACATTTCAGGCTTCTTCTTAAAAAAGGAAGTGCGTGTTATACGTACCTAAAAGTTAAATAGGATATCAATCATTGGCATGGCCAAGTAATTTTAGCGCGTTTTTCACATGTTGCATTTTACAACAATGCAACTAATGAACTTTTTACTAACAGAAAGTAGTGTACTGTGCCACTCCTCTAAATGTACTATAATTGAGCTGAAAAGAAATAATGACACAAATCTGTATCTAGCGAAATTCAGGAAAATTTGTAGGAAAGTTCGGGAAAACTATGGGAAAATTTAAATATGATTCGGCTCATCTAGGGCACAAATGCGACCAAATGCCGAAAACCCGAGGTCAATTGGTTGCTTATTGTCTGAGAAAAAGGTACGACAAAATATGGAACGAAGACGAAATTTGCGTCCTAATAGCGCTTTTGTTCCACTACGTGAAAAACGCACTAAAAATGCAGCTTGAAAGCATAGCTGCGTGTTATATATTGTATTTTAAGTTATATAGTAGATCAATACATTTATCAAAAAGATAATCTTTGCTCATCCTCATTCAAAATTCCTATATTTTCAATTACAGATTTGGAATCACACACACACAGACTAAGTAGTAATCATATATACATATATATATATATTTTAAATCTGGAGTTCGTCACATCTGAAATGAAGAAGTACAGATTAAATGGAAAAGACCTTTTTAATGATTATCGTGATTCTTATATTGATTTAAAAGTAAACTTATGATAAATCATGCTCGCGTTAAAAATTAAAATGGAAAAGGTTATCCGAAGAGAGACTATATAAACCAAAAAATATCTGTTAGAAACGCAGAAAATTCTATATTCTGAATATAAAAATAAGCTTTTATTCGATATTCTGAATGACAATTGAAGGTCAATTCCCACACCGGTTTTTTTACGTCATCTCACAGCAGTTGACTTTTTTTCAAAGATAATGAAAGCAAAACATGTTAATGTAGAGTAATTAAACAGCACGTATTGAAAAAGCTGCAATATGTGCAGAAAGTTTTTTACTAAGGGGAATGGAAAGATGCATGGTAACAGCACCATTCAGATAAAGAGAGAGCGATTATTTTTCAAATTGGTGACATGGTTGTTTTCATATTCTCCTGTAGTGGTGAAATACTAAAATTGGGATGAGTCAAATCTAAAGTTTATCATAAGTTTTATATGCCTACCAGCTGGTATGCCTGTTTTTCGCACGGGTGAATTGAAAAATTAAACAATGCAGATAGAAGGATAAAGAAGTTTTTAGTTTTACGTGAATTGCAAATAAAACAAAACAAAAAACTTTTTGTATATCTCAGCTGAACAAAAAAATAAACCATATTTGTTAAATTTTAAGTCTTTAGATCTAGTAGCTGATAAAAATTATTTTTTTTATTTATAATGCCCCGTAACTCTCTTGTGGGTTGATTTTTGAAAACACCTTGCTAAGCCGATCTCCGCTCAGCAAAGGACACATTGTAATTGAAAATTTGTAACACATTGTTACAAATTTTGTGTAATGAAGGGTTAAAATAGTGTAAATCATTTATATCTGGTTGTGTAATACGTTAATATTACTTTGAGTTGTATTAATTTTATGTTAAAATTGTAATATTCGCAAGCAACGCCGTTCCTTACATTATAATGACGATTGAATGGAAACATAGCGAAATGTTGGCGATAGAGCCAAGTTGGCATCATTTTTGGCGACCACGTTAGCAACTGGGCGATTGATTGAATAGCGCAGATGTTGCTTTGATGTAGAGCCACCTGGTGGGGAGCTGCAACAAAGAGGATAGCACAAAAACCTTCTCCACAAAAAAATACATACACATGCCAATTTTCATAGTGATCGGTTGAAATGTGTCAGAGTGAAGCGAGATCATATATACAAATATCCATTTATATATATATATATAATATTAGTTTCTTGGAATCACAAGTGCACTCAAACGTAAATTTGATTTAAACCCCTTATTTTAAAATGTTTTCATTCTTGTTTAAATTTGCAGTGGGACCAAAACTGAGTATGTACTTTGAAAGTTTAGAATATTTGAAAAAAAGAAACAGGCTTTATATATATATATATATATACTAGCTGTTACCTGCCCGCTTCGCTGTGTATTTCATGATGTTTTATAAATTTTTACTGCTTATATATATGTATAAATTATTGATATCTAAGTCTAGCATTAAGAATTCGATTGAATTGAAAATATACTTATACCTGTAACTGTCACCTGTTGATAAAAAAAAAAAAGGGCAGAACTCATCTAATTTGTATTTTCTAAAAATCTCTAAAATTGAAGCATAGAATGATGTTTGCTCTTTCGTAACTCAAAAACCAAGTGGATTCCCGCAAAACCAATTTTCGGTGGATCTCTACTCCGTAAATTGAAATGCAAGCCAAATTTCAAGTCTAAATCTAACAGAAAAAAGCAAAAGTTTTACTACAAATATCCCCGTAATCCCGTTGAGAGCCGTTTTCCAAAATTACCGCTCTTAGCGGATTTCAATTCAACAAAAGAAAAATGCAAACCAAATTTCATTATTATAGTCCTTGTAGCTCGAAAAAAGTAATTTTTTTTTGTCAATACGTCCCAGTAACCCCCTGCAACCCCCCAGAACTTGATTTGGTTAAAATTTATTCTTAGTGGATCCCTATTCAACAAAAAAAAAACATGCTTAAAAAATTTCAAGTATATGGGTCTAACAATTAAAAACAGGAATTTTTTACTGTAACTCCTCTTGACCCCTCGCAGCATCTTTGGGGGTCAATTTTCATTTTACTCTTTGTTAGAGGAACTCTATTTCATGAAAGGAACATGCCTACCAATTTTCAAGCAGGATGATCAAGTAGTTTAAAAATGGAAATATTTATCGATTACGCCTCTTAATCTCCCGAAATTAAACTTCGTAGTTGATATTCGCGAAACCCATTTTGTAGCGGTTCTCTTACTTTACGAAAGGAATCTGCTTATCAAATTTCAAGACTGTACGTCTAACAGTTAAAAATGGGGATAATTGCCTATAACGCCACTTGAGCCCCCGCAACGCCACTTCTGGGTCTGTTTTCACAAAACCCATTTTGTAGGGGAATTGCACACTATGAAAGGAATCTGACTTATCAAAATTTGAAGACTGTCGTCCAATAAATTAAAAATGCGAAAAAAAATTATCAATAACGCCCTTGAACCCCCGCAACACCACTAGGGTCGATTTTCACAAAACACATTTTGCATTGTATTTCTATCCTATGAGAGGAATCTGCTAACCAAATTTCAAGACTGTGAGTCTAATAGTTTAAAAAAAATTTCAAGACTAAATGTCTAATACCTAAAAATAGAATTTATAACGCCTCTGCAACCCCTGCCTTCAAATACCCTTGGGGTCAATTCTCCTAAACCCATTTTAAAGTGATATTTATCTAGAAGAACTACCCACCACTACAGGTGAAGTAGTTTAAAATTGATATATTTATCTATTACGCCCCTTAACTCTCAAGCAAATTAATTTCAGAAGTCTGTTTTCACAAAACCTGTTTGAATCACAGATCATTATTCTACGAAAAGGACTCCATATCAAATTTAGTGATAGTACAAATAGTTTAAAATGGAAATAATTATCTATAACGCCTCCTTGCTTCCTGCAATGCTAATTTAATGATTTTCAGCAGTCCCATTTTGTAGCGGATCTTACTCTGAAAGGAATCCGCTTACCCACCTCAAGATTGTACATCAAGTAGTTTAAACATGAACAATGACATATTAAAGTGAACTCCCCGTGTAACGCCTTGCGTTCTGATTCCCGGCAACTTTCTCTTAGCTGATGTTCCATTTCATCAAAGGAACATGTCTACCAAATTTCAAGTCTGTAGGCTGAATAGTTCCAGAGATTCTGCATTATCAATCAGTCAGTCAACAGCCAGTCAGTCAATCAGTCAGTCAGTCAGTCAGTCATGAGTGAGCCGCTTTCTCCTTATATATATTGAGGCTGTTCAAAAAGTATCGAGACTGAATTTGTCATGCAAAACATACATACAACAGGTTTTGAGTCAATCTCCTTCTCGAAATATGCTCCATTGGCAGTAACACACTTGGCCCAACAGATTTCAGTCCTCGAAACATTTCTGAACCTGTGTTTTGGGATGGCCTAGCTGCTGCAAAGTCAGTCTCCCAGTTCTTTGTATGGTTTCAATGTCCTGAAACCGGTGTCCTTTAAGGTGTTCTTGATCTTGGGAAGAGGAAAATCAGGAGATGTTGCCAGTCGTTGAATTTAAGGTTTATCCTCAGAGGAGACGCGGCACAAACTTGCAGACACCTCCGGCGTTCAAGTCCTTCTCAGTGCCCCCACTGATGATCCTAATGAAATGTGACACTCTGTGCAATTTCTCGACTGTTAAACACTATCAGAGTGCACCACAGCCTCTACTTGTGCAATCTTGTCCTACGCGAGAGGTGATGGGCGTCCAGAACGGGGATCACTGTTCACTGATTGACCCTCCTGAATCGTTTGAACCACCTTTCGAAAACCTGAGCACAACTCATCTCCAAATGCTGTTTCATCATCCGTAGGTTCTGGTACCTGTTTACCGAGCTTAAAGCAAAACTTGATACAGATTCGCTGATCAGTGTTTCTACACTTTTCGACGAACGGCCTAAACACCCACGAAAGTGAAGTCAGTGACTGAACGGCGCCTGTACAGACCTGCTGAATTTTAGAGACAAGGAAATATGCACGCATGATGCACACACCTCCATTAGGGTTTTCTGAATAAATAGAATAAATTCAGTATCGATATCTTCGAACAGCCTCGTATAAAGGAGAAAGCACTGACTGACTGGATCGACTGACTGACTAATCACGAAACTTGAACTATTCAACCTACAGACTTGAAATTTGCACATGTTCCTTGATAGAGCAGACATCAGCTACGAAAGGATTATCCGAAATTGAACCGGCGTTAATAAATAAGGGCCTTAACAGCTAATTGCTCATGTTTAAACTACTTGATGTACAATCTGAATTGGCAAGCGATTCCTTCTAGAGAGTAGAGATCCAAGCAAATGAGTTTGCAACCGACTCTGTATGGCGCTGCAGGAGGCCAGAAATGCTATAGATAATTATTTCATTTTAAACTATTAGACGCACTAGCCTTTATATTTGATAAAGAGATTCTTCATAGAGTAGAGATCAGCCATAAGAAGGCTCAGGAACAGACCCTATGGCGTTGCGGGAATCATGGCGTAATAGATAATATATTTTGCTTTTAAACTACTTGACCTACCTACTTGAAAATTGGTACGAATGTTCTTCATGGGGAGTAAATATCCGCTACAAAACGGGTTTGAGAAAATTGACTTACAAAAGGTAGGTTAAGGGCAGATATACCACTTATTC
>BMAO01000604.1:0-32715 GCA_019973975.1 Trichonephila clavata
ATGCTTAAATAGAAAATACCTACCGTAGCTGCGCTGCGAATAATTATTTAATTTTTATAGAGCGAAAAGGCCAAATTTATTGAAATTATGACCAGTTTATTACGACACCTCATCAAGGTTTCCTATTTGCAAATATCGTAAAGTGTAAATGTGTGGATTCCAGTAATTAATGGAGTACTAAATATGAAACAGTTCCACAACAAACAAACATTCGATTATCTACTGGAAAAGTTATTGCTGCTGTTTTGGAGGACTTACAGAATACCGTGTGCGTCTATTTTCTTCTTGATCTCCAGTGCTTTAAGCCTTGTGTTTAACACCTTTCCGACCTTCTCTTAGCGATTATTATCTTTTCTCTAAATTGAGGAAAAATTGCAAGAGTTTCTTGACGATAAACGGTCAAAAAGATATGAATATTTATTGAAGGCAGTGATCACCTATCTGGTTTAATGCATTGATTTAATATGGCAATTCTGAAGCTTGTGAATAAATCTAATATTTAAGTACAGGAAATGATTTTCTAGAGAAATGAAGAAAGCTTCAAGGAATTCTACAGAATTGTTTTTTCCAATCGCTATTGTGTTTTTCATTTTTTATAAGTGAATTATCTTTATTTTTCCGGCTGACCCTCGTATATATATGTTACCGTTAAAGTGTATAATTCAGTCATTTCATAGAATGGCTAGGTATTTCATGAAATAGCTATACAAGTCAGTTAAAGTATATAATAGGTGAAAAATTTCATACTTTACTTAGTTATTCCATGAAATAATTATTTAATCTATGAAAAAATTAGTGATAGACTGCTGAAGTGAAAAATAAACCATTTTAAAGTTATTTTATAAATTATTTGATCATAAATAATTAAAATACTTTTAAAATGCGTTTCATCTCTAGTGCGGATGAATAATTGATAAATAAATTATATTTGCATTTCCTCATTATTATATCTCGTATTGCTAACAATAATTAAACCGAAAGAAAAAAAAGAATATGTTGTAGAAAGAGTTGTATATAAATACTATAAGAAAATACATGCTGGAAGAAAAACTGTTCCCTCATAAAAGCATTATGTACACTTTTTAAAACAAAAACGCAAGGGAATATTAATTTAAATTTTATGAAATACCTTTACTTTTTACTTTTCATTATTTATTAGAGCAAGGATTGCTGCGATGACACTTTGAATTGCATTGCATGTTATTTTTGGAAGAAGCACACTTTACAATTACATATTTTTTGACACGAGCACTTTTTAAATCCTTGTCCTGTACCACTACTTTGAGCTATTGCAACAGATCGAATTGTTGTATTAAGACTTAGAATTTCTTCTCGATGGAAATTAATTTTCGTTCACATAAACTGAACTGAGATCTTGAGTAGAATTATTTTATTCTGCACCTCTTCTTAATCGGAAAAGTTTTTCCCAAACGTAGCTATAAGAGTTTCAAAAATGACTAAAACTAACTAGAACCGATTCAAAGAACTTTCTAGTGCCATGTTTCATACTTTAACCGATCAAATAATCATTATTCTATCGAACATATAGTTAAATCGTAAAATTCAATAATTTTATGAACTTTAACTGACTTACCTAGTTATTTCATGACATACCTAGTTATTCTATGAAATAACAGAATTATACACTTTAATCCGGTAACATATACGCACACATTGACTATACAGTTTAGTAGTATAGTACTACATTAAATACAACACTAGAGATATACATACGATGTGAAAATCAGTTGTTTAAAACCACATTTTGTAACGAGCAATTGAGTGGAGCATATGAATGGAATAGAAATGTTGCAAGTTTCTTTAGATTCTATTTTGTAATATTTGTGTAAACCTCTGTCACACACACAAATGGAACTAGAAAATTCCAGGGTATTCACACACACACACACACACACACACACACCACACACACACACACACACACACACACACACACACCACACACACACACACACACACACACACACACACACACACACACACACACACACACACCACACACACACACACACGTACGTTGGAGGATATTGAAGCTATGAAATATGAAAGAGTAATTGTGAAAATTATAATGTCTCTGAATTAATACTTTTTAACATTTTTTATCCTATTGAAAACAAAGAAGCTTCAAAACGATGCATGAATACTGTAAAAAATTAAATAACATTTTAAAAGTTCATTTTATTCTGCAATTGCTTTTGATTATACAGAAAAGAAAAACTGGTAAAATGTCGAATTCTTGATATTTGTACGTTCTTAGATTCGAGAAAATCCCTGATATTTTCCAACATTATATTATATTTTTAAATTTATATTCATTCTCAGAAAGTAAATGGTTTTATATAGATTCGTCTCGTAGAAATGAAGGGGGATATTTATAGAAGTCGGAATGTTTAGAGTGACCTTTAACTAACAGTTGTAAGGGAATTTCCATGAAATCCCTTAATGATTGGAAGTCAGGATGAACACCAGCCATAATCAAAACAAATATAATTTATTTATCTTTTTATAAGTCTCAGAAACCCAGGGAAGGAAATGCACTTATATAAAGTATTGAGCCAAAGTAGGGAAGAAGAGATATTTAATTATAAGTAGAATTACTTACGTTTGGTATAATAATCGTAACTCCTATCTCAAAGAATCGACTTTTAGTCGATTTGATTCTAATTTCAATATCTTACTGACTGAACCATCAAATATCAATTTTAAATATTAATTAATTAATCGACTAATCGTTCTCGTCTAGCTTTCAATTACTTTTACGTTAATCACAAACTACATAATCTTGCTCCTAACCTCTCTCTTCGAACCTAAAAGTTAATACTTAAATACATGACATGATTTACACAGGTCTCATCTTCTTTTTCGAGAGAAAGTTTTTAATTGAACAATATTTAAAGCAATAGAATTTCTCCAACAGGATTCGTAAAAGGTACGCGAATTGACCCGTTACACAGTTAAATTTATGTTCTTTTATTAAAAATGTGAACTATCCTGTCTTGGTATTCTGCGTTGAGCCATAATAGTACGCAAGCACACACTTTTTATTTTGTAGAATTTAGAAATGTGAAATAATATACATATTTAGAGTTTTTTATCTATTTATAAGTATGAGTTTTCGATCTGAGCCATCTTATATGGATTCATATATTTCATTTGCGACTTTTAATTCCAGTTCCTTATTTCTTTGGTGAATTTTATTAACTTTAACTTTTTTTCAGTTTAATTATCTTTTAAATTTTAAATAATTTCCCCCTATAGGATAAAAGACACATTCAGTAATGAAATTAATGACTATAAGAACAAAGAGTCGAGCAAAAACCATTATATTTTTTCCTACGAGTTCCTTCATCACATTTCGAGGTCTTTTCTGTTATTAATTTAGCTCTCCCCTGCAGTTCAAAATCATGGCAGACTTTTGCTTCTGGAATAGAACAGTACAGGTATAACTACATCAAAAGAACGAGGGAGTTTCTTAATTAGATTGCGAATTACTTTGCTCGTGTTTAGAGACGTTTTCTTTTCTGAGCAAAAGTGTAGCTGGGACATCGATAACAGGTGTTGTAGGCTTTGTTGTGACTCCTATTACTTGGCGTCAAGGTGTGTTTTATTTGAATTAGTTAAAAAGTAAGCTTATCTGTAGCAATATCTGATAATAATTCTTGGGTAATTCTATTTTTCAATTCCTACTATTAGCTCACTATATATATATAAATATATATGTCTCTCTCTCTCTATATATATATTGCTCAAATTTTCAATCTTTAATAAAATATTTTCTATTCATTCAAATTTAAATAAATTTTTTTGAACTTGTAGTGGATGCCACTTGATGTTAATACAGTTTTTTCAAATGTCAATTCAATAATAAAATTAATTACAGGTTTTCGACGCTAACTTAGATTTTTCTCCATTGTTGTAACAATGTAACTGCTAAAACAATGCAAAAGTTGGTGCCGAAAACCGGTTTTTCAGCCAAACCGGGTGTGCATTGTTACAACAATACAAACAAATCACGCTCGTTTTTGAATTCGTATTAGTTCACTCTCTCGCTATATATATATATAGTTCAAATTTTTAATCGTTAATAAAATACTTTATATTAATCCATTCAAAGTAGGAATTGACTTAATAATTTTTTTTTTATACTACTTGTTTTTAAAATGGTCACTAATACTGATAAGTTTTTTAATGGTTTAAATGAATGGTTTTTATGTGATGTTTTCTTAAAAATGTGATTTGTCTGAATTATTTTGCGGGGGAGTTTGAATGAAATTTGAAGTATATGATCTCTGTATACGGATACTATAATTAATAATCTTCAAAAATAAATTGTTAAATTATTAATTTAATAGTTTATAATAGGGATGGGCAAATAGCGGCCTGAGGGCCACATGCGGCCCGCAAAGTCAATCAGAAAAAATCAAACAAAGAAAATGTTCTCTCTCTCTATTTTTTTTAATTAATTTATTTGTAAAACTCCTCGTGCTCCACACATTGCATAACATGAGGCTTAAAATGTAAAAAAAATTATAACAGCATTATGTAATTCAAAACAAAATTAAAAATACATTTAAGATACAAAAAGTAAAATAAAAAGGACGGGAGAAATACACAAATATTAAGAAGGAGGTAGGTACCTATAAAACTCTAAAAATCTATGCAGTAAACAAATTTTTTTAAGATATTAAGGACTTTCAGTACAATTGACCAAGAAAGACGAAACAGGTGGCCAGAAAATACTTAAACGTTTCATCTCCTTTAAAAAATTTTCTCTTTTACAAAAGTTTAGATTACACTGCAACAAGACATGTTCCGCAGTTTCACCATCCTGCCCACAAGAACAAATATCACTGCCAATTAAATTAAACCTAGACAAATAGCTCTTAAAATTTTCATGTCCTATAAGAATCTGGAATAACTTAAAATCAGTAAAAATTTTTTACATTTTAGGGTTTGATAAATGGTTGGAAAAAACTTTTTAGTCCGCAAAGCTTTTGGTGAGATCAAGAATTCAGTGTTCCAGGCCGAAACAGTTCTTTCCCAAACTAAATGCTTCCAGTGGGACAACGGCACAGACATCGTTTTTGGGAAATTGCCTCGTTGAGGCCAACTGGTCCGCTCTATCATTGTCGAGATTTTCTCTATGGACCCGAACTTAAGAAAAGTGGAGGTTACTATGGTCGACATATATCTGTGGGCAAGTGTCTCTGCATTCCTGTACTTCTGATCGCAATATCATGTATACAATTTCTGACATTCTATTTAAAACATGATTCTAAATATTAATCAATTTCTTCGTGGGCACAATATGGTTTTTATGCGAAAGGTTTGTTCACATAGATAAGTTGAACCGAAAGCAGAGTGCGTAAAATTTTCTTCAAACAATTAAATCTTACCAAAAATGACGTCTGTGGTGGGGGTATCTTTATAAGCCAGTTATTGTCTCCGGACTGAAGTGATCATTTTAGTCCAGCGGTAAGTTACAGGCTTACAGATCAGAAGGTACCGAGATCGAATCTCCTTCATTGGTGACTTAGACGCTGAATGAAGAAAACCGCAACCTTTGCGCCTCTGTCGTGGCGCCATCTACCCGAAGCAAATGACGCAACCAACAAACTGTCAGACCCAAATGAAGCAACAGCAACAACTCACACGCTCGCCCTTACAATGATATCGTACGTTCGCCTACCGACTCACTGGTAGGGGAGTGTGTTGGGGGTAGTAACAGCCTTCAGACTGTTGTGATCATTTTAGTCCAGCTGTCCGATACATGCTTACAGATCAGAAGTAACCGAGATGGAATCTCC
Source organism: Trichonephila clavata (assembly GCA_019973975.1). Lineage (NCBI taxonomy): Eukaryota > Metazoa > Arthropoda > Arachnida > Araneae > Nephilidae > Trichonephila > Trichonephila clavata. The sequence continues at coordinate 5,829 of BMAO01000604.1, forward strand.
TTCACGATCAACAACTTAAAATAGCTGTCCATTTATCGTTTATAGTTATCTTTCAAGTTTTTTCTAATTCCATAAATTTTACTTTAAGTAATTCTCAAATTTTATTTGAATATGCTTATACTTTAAAATGATAAAATTCTCTCCATGCACTCAAAAATAGATAAATTTGTAGGTATCGAGTGGTGACAGTGATGTAGAACGTAACTGAAAATAGTACCGCATACCATAAATTTCCCGACTCTTGCTTTAGATTAAAGTGCCAATTTGGCTGAATCGAAGAAATTACAGTGAAAATCTTCGTTTAGCACGACATTGAGAGGACTGAAATATTTTTTAATGTTAAAGGATATTGCAGTAAAAAAAAAGAATCAGCAAAATTAAATTTATTAGAGTACATTTTATTTGCGTAGTTATGTAAATATTCATGTATTCAATTTGTCACTGGAATCAAAACAGTCGCAATAACTTAATGAGCTTAATACAATATTTTCAAGCTTGTTTTGAAAAACAAAACAATTACTTTGTTTTGGAAAATAATCTGATATTTTCCTTTGTCTTTTTTGGATCAAATTACCAACAAATTGTCTGATGTTGTCCATTTCGTTATTCATTTCCCCATTGGAATGTTCGCCTAAATAACCGCGCATACTGTTCTTGGTGTTCCTCACTTCAGATGACGTGGGAACAAAAGCTGTATTATTCATTTCCTTTTCGTCGTCAGAATCTGCATCAATGATATACACTCAGGAACATTGAAAATAACGACCCAAGAAGAAAGCATCGGATTCAAATGAAATTTAATGCACACAATGACACAGATGAGAGATTCACTTGATCTCAAAAAACAAGACAATTAAACTAATACAGGGTGTGCAATGACACAAATACTGGGCATCTTCAATATCGCGTTGGACCTCCTCCAGCTGCAATACATGCCGTCACACGGTCCAGCAATGAGTTTATTAGACCCCTTATGTTATCCTGAGGCAGATGGGCCCACAAATCTTGAACAGCCAACTCTAAATCATGTACAGAGTGACACGATGGCATCTGCCGTTTTAGCTGATCCCACACGTGCTCTACTGGGGACAAATCGGGGGAGAGGGGCGGTCATGGAAGAGTCTGAAAATGACGTAGGAAGTCTTGAGCAACTCTTGCTGTATGCGGACGAGCATTATCTTGTTGGAAAATTGCCCCTGGGAGACCATTTAGGAAAGGTCCTACATGGGGTCGAAGAATATCATCAACGTAACGTTGACCCGTTAAGGTTCCACGCATCACAATTAAAGTGGACCGGCTATCATAGGCTATGGCCCCCCAGATCATTACACCATCTGTGCGGGCAGTGTGACGTATAACAGTGTGGGGGAATTGTACCGCTCACCAGGGCGCCTCCACACCCGTACACCGTTATCATCTGTCCCCAAAACAAAACAGGATTCATCACTAAACACAACTTTTTGCCAATCTGTGACATTCCACATTGATCTGGCTTGGCACTACTGTAGACGCAGTTGCCGATGTTCCGGTGTTAAAGAGAGTGCACGGAAAGGGCGCTTGGATTTAAGATTTGCTTCTGCAAGGTGTCTGGAAATTGTTTGTGGAACAATTACTATGCCTACGTCTGCTTGTATCGTTGAACGAGTCACTGTGGAGCCCACAAGTGCTTGCCGCACGATCCTTCGATCCTCTTGGTCTTCCTGGTCACTCCAGACCCGCTTTTCCGCGCGTGGGTACCTTCTCGTGTCCACTGCTCCCAACAATTTCTAACGGCACACTCCGAATGATCCACCTGGCCAGCAACACGGCGCGTCGACCAGCCTGCAGTTTTCATCCCGATGATCAGGCCTCTCTCAAACTCGCTTAACTGTGAGAAATGTCTTCTAGCACGTTTACCTGGCATGTTTCGCTTACCAAAGTCTTCCTACAATCGGCGGGTAATCATCACGTTTATGAATCTTCGAATTTGCGCTGGCTTATATAGCACCCTCTTCCTGATTGTAGCGCCACCTCGGCGTGTATGAGCATGCGTGTTGGGACAAAACTTGGATCATTTGCATATCATATTACGTTGTACTTATTTGCAAAGTTTCGCGATTGTACTTAGCTTCCTTCTTGGGTCACTATTTTCAATGTTCCTGAGTGTATTTTGAGTTTAGAACAAATCCCAAAATGTCTTTGTCTGCCATAAATGGGGCTGTACACAAATTGTTATAATCTATTACTATGAATTCTTCCGATGACACAGTAGGGCAGTCCAATGATACAGAAACATTCTCAAACATTTTATTAAATGTCAACTCAATTTCGATATCTTTCTTCTCCCGGAAAGGAAATCTTCTCGTGTTAAGCGGTTTTCGTTTGGTGTTAAGAGAAATAAAATGCAGGAAAAAAACTAGCTTGTTGGGATTGTTGTATTATTTAGTGCTAACCGATATTTCGTCTTAAGCGTTTTCGCGTTAAACGTATTTCACTGTACTAGTTGAAACGGATAGACCTAGCTGTTAGCCCATTGTTGCAAAACTTGAAGAATTAAAAAAGCATTTAAACTCTTATACAACCTCTGACAATAAATTTCGGTGAATAGTCCAGTAACACTAACGTAGATGAAATATTAACTGTCCCTCGAAATAGTCTTCTCCCGTAACTACACACTGCTGAGATCTGCTATACATGTCCTGGAAACTTAAAAAGAAGTCTTCTTTCGGGATAGAGTTCAAAAGCCTTGTCACGTTTCTTTGGATGTTAGGAATATCGTCAATATCGATAACACGTTTTTCATATCCCTAAATTCTGGGTAACGATTTGTCGCACGGATTCACAGTTAATCTATAGTTCATCAGCTATCATATGCTCACAGTTAATTGACGATCCTTAGTGATTAATTTCCTCGCTTTCTCAATGTTTTCGTCACTGACGAAAATCGCCAGTTTTCCGTTACTTGGGCTGTCAGAAACACTTTCTCTGCTTTTAGAAAGTGGGAAAGTAAATCATACACAAATTTTATGTACAGTGCTTGATCTTCATAAACACGTAGCAGCATCGCATAATTTTTTTGTGGTGTCTTGCCAAGCTAAAATCAAAACTTTAAAAGCACCTTTTAATCGTTCATTTTCCTGTTCTCAGTTAAGAACCAACGTACTAAACAAGCACTTTGTAAAACAAGTCTTACACGGGACACAAATGAGTCTCAAATGAACAAAGGTGGTACAGATTGTCGACACCTGTCTCTACAAATGTGCAGCGTTTTGTTTCGCCAATGTTGCCAGATCAGCCGTTCTGACTTCATTCACCGAACTTTATTACTAGAGGCTGTATATTATAAATTTATCTGTGTGTGTAAGCTTATTGGTTTGTAAAAAAATTTACCCATCTCTTGTTTATACTTTAATAATACAACTGTCGTTGTTTATTTTATAGCCAGTACCAGCATATTTTTGTAAAATGGATGACAACAAAAATAGTGCTTTATACTGCACTTATGTATAAAAAATATATAAATAAGCAACTTAATACACAATTACCTTTATCTTCTAGTGTAATTTAAGATGCGGGATTTCTCTCTCCATTCCATTATGAATTCTTTTATTCAGTTTTTTTGGGCTTTATAAATGTTACGATGGAAACCCGCACATTCACTGTTATCTATGTTTTGATGGAAAAAAGGTTTCAACAATGATGACCATCATACTCAGTTTTTTAGGAAAATAGCTCCCCTATAGTGAAAAGCAAAACCGAGACATTAGAATCCATATGCAAGCTTTGATCCTAGGATTGCCATTTGAGAACCTTACGCTGTATGTTTTGGTGAAATATATTTGAAATGCATTCATGTTCGAACATAGAACGCAGATATCCTACTCTTTTATCAACATTTGATTTTTTTTTCTTTTGGATACTATTCAGGGTTATATACTAAAAAGAAACTGAATTTGGAAGAAGAATTTTTCAACAATTCTTCCTTATCTATTAACTTGTGAAACTGTGCTGCTTGTGTAAAAATTTTAAAGATACATCTATTATGTTTGTTTGAATTTATTTTCAGTGCTTACATTTCTTTAAACCTCTAATACTTATTCAGGTTTAAAGTGAAAAAACAAAAATTCAAGATGTATTGTTAAAAGATAAATGAATAGCAAATAAAAAAACTTTTTGTCATATGTAGACTTAGTACAAAATTAATTTCTTTTTGACAGAGTACATATTTTAAACATTTGTAGTGTTTTTTAACTAACTGAAAAAAAATCCTTTGTTACATAAGTCACTTTTTAGTTATTTTTTTTTCAATTCCTACTATTAGTTATATAACTCTTCCCCCTATATTATATATATATAGTCCAAATTTCAATCGTTAATAAATACTTTTTATTCATCCATTCAAGTTCAAATAAATTTTTTAAAACTTGTAGTGGATGGCACTTGATGTTTATTCAATTTTTTCATATCTTAATTAATAAATAAAATTTTATTTTTTAATTGAATGTATTCTGGGTTACTTCTGATGAAAGATTTATCTGAAACAGATGGCGCCACTTAGTTTTTCTAACGAAGTAGGAACTGACTTAAAAATTTGCCTGTTTATCTGAAAGAGGGGCCCATACTTTTATTAATCAATTTTTTTGTTATATTCTGCAGCTGCTGTTTTTATACTTCCACGACTTCAATGAGTGTTACACACGATCATGCGTGTGTATTTTAACTGCTGAATGGTTATTTTTATGCATTATATCAGCTCTTTATGCATACCAAATTTCATTATAATCTGTATTGAGGTTCTAGAGTTTAATCGACAGAATCTAAAAATTCTCTTAGTTTTGAACACCAGTGTATATTTAGGTTTATTAACGTGCTTTTGACGATAACTTCATGAAACATCTAAAAAATTTAAAAATTTAGTGAAACACATTTTTTTATGTGAAAATAACTGTTATTGAGGATTTACTTGGTCAATTAATGTTTCCTAGAAATAGCGGCTTGCTTCTGGGTGTGTCTCTGCCTGTCTCTTGAAAGTGTGACTGCTTGATCCTTTGTAACATTGTAATTAATCAAGTAAATACTGAATTACATGCGCGCACCACAGTTTTAGTAACTGGTACTGGATTGGGAGGAAGCCTTAGTTCTCTCGAAACTTTATATCCTACCATGCGAGTTTGAAGGATAAATATCTTTTACATCTTAAATATCATTAATATCTTTTCAAGTTGCCTTTTTTAAAAGTTAAATATTAATGTACAGTAAGACGTCGTTTATATCCGAATCAATTGGAACCGGACACCTTTCGGATACACGATTATTCGGATAACCAAAAATCGAATGCGATTCATGCAGTATATGAAACCGGACACTATACGAATATTGAAAATCATCAAATGCGGAAATGTGCTTGAAGAAAAATCAAAATAGGTGCAAAATGTCGCAATTTTACCTTTACTGTGGAAAATAATCCCTTATTTTAGCTGTACCATTGCAACACCTTTGTTTTTTCGCTGCAAGGTCACTGACTCTCTTGAGCAGCAGTAGTTGAGTAGGAGAGCACTCTTATTTTTCTTACCACTCCATAGCTGTCTCTAACGCAAAAAACGCGTCAGCATTTGATGGACCCTTGCTACTTTCGTTGTTGTTGTTGTCTTCATCTGTTTCTTTGTCGACAGGTTTGGATCCTTCTTGCATGGAAGTCACAATCTAGTCATCATTTAGAATTTGAAATCCACAGTTTTCTGCTTCGCATGCCATCCAGGTTTCTACATCTTCATCGCATTCTTGAAATCCTGAGATCGATTGGACAAAGTCGGTAATCTCCTTCCTGTGGTCTTTGACGCCTTCTATATCTGGCCATAACTTATTCCATGCATTTTTCTGGCTATGCCTTTCGAGCGAGTCTCCCGCTTCGGCTAACATGTAGCAAGCGTCCTTCATATTGAGCTTTTTAGCTTAAAACGTGTCCGGATATTTGGATACGTTCTACTGTAATAAAATACTATACATAAATAAAAACTCATACATTCGTTTGTGTGACAGAAATTGTGTTGTGGGAGGTTAAAGTTGGATGGAAAAAATCATGACTTACCGGTTGCAACAAATAAGTCTAAATGTGAGATGAGAAAAATTGTGATGGAAACAGTTAGGAAGCTTTGCTTACTAGAGGAAATTCTATGATTGGCTGACTAGAATTATCAGCTATTTTTCATTTAGGGTGGGAAGGGAATCTCTACCAATCATTGAATAGATATGAGTTCGAGCAAGTCGAACTGTAAACCAGGAGAAAAAAGTGAAACGAGCCTTACAGTAGTAGCATATGATGTGTATCATCTGACATGTTATCGTGGTAAAAAATACACAATAGTAACTTAAATCCTGAAAAAAATTAATCGGGTATGATTGGAAATAATTTTCTATCGAATAATTATATCTTTACTGAAAATTTTAATTAACATAAGGAGTAATGCAATTTTTTATCGTAAATAATTATTCTTGTTCAATTTTGGGAGAGCGGAGACAATAGACTTATGATAACTGAAATATGACACATATACTTTTGATTTCAAAGTATTTAAAAACCGTTGAAAAACAGTGTCAATAACAATACCACTGTTTGTTGTCGAGACATTTTGATTTGTGTTCATTTCGAGCCTGAGTTCATCATTCAAAAAAGCTATGAGCGCCTCAGCTTCTGGCAAATTGAAGTTAACGTTAAAATTACCATTCAAATCATTGGAAGCGAGGGATAGTTTTTTTTTCAAAAGAGCTGAACCACCTTCGGTATATGGTAAAAGTACAAAATGCAGGAAATCTTTAATTTTTTGAACCGTTTGATTCGGAGAAATGTATACGAACACCGAAAACACTGTTCATTTTCAAATAAGCCTTCTGACGCACATATGTCCCCAATATCTTGGCTAATAATATCCAGTCCACTTTTTTGACGATAAGTAATGTGCATATGAGGAGTCACAACATGTGAGTTTTTCTGTTTGCAACATCAACTGCTCTGTGGCCCGATCGTTTAAATTGTTCCCAGCAATCTAAGTTATGAATCGAAATACGTTCGTTATTATCTAACCACGTCTCTGCTAATACGAGTAACGTACAATTTTGTGAAATATCGTCGTCGAAATCTGTTTGGTGAGCCCTGAGGCTTTGACAATTGAGCGTAAGAATCGCAAGTTTATCCTGGGTGAAGTCTAATATGACTTGCTGGTATGGGCGAAGTGGATTTAGAGTCAAGAAAATGAAACCGAGTTTTTGAATTCGAATCTTTTGAAATGTTAAATTTAACAAGATAAAAGAGGTTGGCGGCTTGATGGCTACTAGAGTTGGACCCCGATGCGAGGGTAGAGAAGAGACACCACCAAGCACGCTGATTGATCAAATAAAATAACGCACGGCTTCCCCAACTTCCTGAAACACATTTCCGTCCCTTTTTACGAAATCATTCCTACAAATATCCAGCAACCGAAAGGAAAGATGTTACACATCAATAAGTCTTTAAAGTATCCGAACAAGCTCGGAGTACTTTTTAACAAAATATCATATTTAAACATTAAAAATACCTTTTTATTATTCAATACCAATAAATACTAATACTTAACTAATGATATTTAAAATATATTGCCTAAATTTTACAAAAATCACAATTATTAGTAAAATTTTAGCAATATTTTTGAAAAACTCTAAAGCAATAAAAGATACAATTGTATTAGTAAACGTATTGCTAAAACAAATTTGATGCTTTTATCTAGAAAATGTACTAAAATTGTAATGTTTTATTAAAATTTGAAAATTATAGAGTTGATTGAGTTGATATTAGAAACATGGCATTCTTTGTGAGACCATTATTTAAATAACAAGCCATAACTCAAAAAGTTTTCATACAATAAGAAATATTTTAGTGCATTCTCGAGAAAGTAACATAAATATCAGGTTCGAAAAGTTTTACAGAAATACATTTGTAACATTTTGAGTTATCAGACTCGCCATGACAGATTTTGAGCAATTTAAATGCCCACTTCTGGTAAGTCAAAGACCACTTCCGGTTTTTCTAACTTTATAAAATTGATTGTAACTTGGCCTCTAAGTTGTGTAGAAACAAAATGAAGTATGTTTTGTAAAGCCAAACGATAGCTCTATTCAATAAAGCAAAAAAAAAAAAATATCTGTCTTGACCGAATTTGGACATTTTCACGTGTTCGGATATCTTAAATAAGTAATAACTAAACGGATATATAGAATTACATTATAAATAAATAATTTAGACAAAATCAGGGTCAATTAATATTGGATCTGGGTCTGTGATTTTGAAAAAAACATCGAATTATACAGTAATAAGGTTCAATAAGTTTTCTTGGTTTTTAAATATAATTAGAAAATATTTACTCAGTAATTAAATGTACACACGTTTATTAAGTTACATAATACAGTTTTGAATAATTTTTTAAAAAAGAATTTTAAAACGAAAGGGTGTTTTATGTACTGAACTTAATTTCCATACACATTTAGCATAATCAATCAAACAGTGGAGGTAAGACTTTAATTGGAAAGAATGGAGACTCTCTGTTAGGCTTTCGAACCTCAACTACTAAAATCCTTGAACAGGAAAATGACTTAAATCAAGTTATCCTATTAGCCCTAATGTTGAGACTATATGCTACTGAAAGAGAGAAATCCCATTTTTCCCTCTAAATCCCTCACTCCACATAATGTTGTTCTGCTATTTATTCTGAATTCCTGCTGGTTTGTATACTCTTCTGATTAAAGTTTCACCAGCGATGGGAAAGAGTACCACTTGTAAGCGAAGGTATGCAAATTAATACAAACCGACGAACATTGTAGCAATCTCTTTAGGAAAGCACAAATTATTTCTGGGATGGAGTCTTATTAGGGAAAGAGCACACGTGATTGATAATGAATTGCATTTCATGAAGAAAACAGAACTCATTATTATATTCCCTGACTTACTCTTAATCGATTTTAATTTTCATCGAAGTAATCGTGTTTCGTAATAGAAGTATGAGTTTGAATCGTGCTTTTGTGAACGATTCATCACACAAATGGAATTATTGAGCATTTTAAATCTTTCGTTTTTGATGCGAAGGGCAATTTCATGTAAATGGTAATTAATTTATGAAATTAATTCATTAATTATGTTTGGGGCTTATGTAGTTAGGCTATGTTTCTAAATATTTAATGTAGCCAAGTACTACTTAATAGAATTAGATATATTCAGTTCTTTGATTTTATATTCTACTCAGATACATGGGAACAAATGTGGCTTAAAAGCTAATCATGATTTATTTGACTAAAATCTTGCATTTACCAGGGCTGTAAATTATAGTAGCAACTTGACATAGAAACTTGTAGGAGAGCGGGCATGTGCAAATAGTATATGGGAGTGGTAAGGTGGCGCTGTTGTCGATGTGTAAAGTGCAAAAAACAGTCAATTCTAGCTAGAAGGGTAGTTGTGTGGCGTTAAAATGAAGAGTTTCGTTTCCATCGCTCTAAAGCATGTTTTCAAAAGTTGATCTGTTGTCGTGGCTTAAATTCGTTTTTGCCGCGACAAAAATGCAACAGAATGTTATCCAGGATTACTTGAAGCCTGTGGTGAAAATGCATTACCATAGAGGACAGGTACACAATGGTATTATATTCGGCCCCGAAAGAGACTGCGGATTTCCGCAGGTAGATTCCGAACATAATACTTTATATTTTCCGAACATAATACTTTAACCCGGGGGGGGGGCAGACTTTTCCAGGGTTCGGGCCACTTCTGATTTTTTCAAGGTGTTGCGGTCCACCCAGAAACGTTGGTGTAGTTTGAGTTAAAAAAAATATACATTACAGTCAGACCTCCATTTTACGAATTTCTCTATTTCGCGAACTTTTTCCTGGAACCAAGAACATCTTACGATTTTCTTCGTAAAATAGCCTCCAAATAGCGAAGGGCATTTTCTATTCAACGAAATTTTCTTTTATCATTCGATTTTTTCCTCCGCATTTTTTAAAATACCGTATTTACTCGAATCTAAGCCGCACTTTTTACCCGATGTTAATGCTACTGAAAATCGGGCGTGGCTTAGAATCGAAGGAGAAAAATGTTTTGGATGGGGTATTTAGAGCAATTGCAGCTTCATACATGTATTTAAAAGTTTGAATACTGATAAAATGACTACCGTATAAAATGCGGCGTACAACGCGCACCCATACTTTCAAGCTTCAATTTTTAATTTTTAGATATATTCGCCGTATAATGCGCATCTCCATTTTTACGAAGAGACTTGAAATGTACGTGAGCAATTCTCTTATGTTTTGAAGTCATTGATTCGAGTTATTATTCCTAGTTGTAGAAAAAAACAGGATACTTCTACAGCTACAACCCTTTACGTTCATGAAGAATGTCTTTTCTCTTAAATAAACAGTATTTCGATATATGTAGAAGCCTAATTTTTTTTCTGCTTATCTTTTTTTGTTTGTTTTTTGAAGCTGTTATTTTGATACCCGGCGTATAACGCGCACTCGTAAATTTCGATCGTATTTTTTGCATTTTGTGTTCGATTGTATTTTTTGTGCACGTTATACTCCAGATTTTACGGCAATTTTTCACTTCTTATTAGTTTCCCTTTTAAATTTATTTTAATTTTGTAAAATTGTATATCGATAAACCACACATTTTAGACTTTTTTTTCCATGTTCACAAAATCTTATTGAGAATTTGGAACACGGCTGAGATTCGAATAAATACTGTATTTCTAGACCTTCGTATGATGGAATGATTATTAGGTCTGGAGAGAAGGCGGTCACTCCAAAATGTCTTGGTGGTCCACCGGTCGATCGCGATCGATTTAATGCCACCCTGGCTTTAACCCATTGTGGTAATTTTAACCCATTTGCAGCCCACAGGTTGGCCCTCCATTTCTCAGGATCAAATTGACATCCTGAGCGGTCTCCTTTCCATAGACCAGGGGTGGCGAACCCTTATGGATCAACGTGCCATTTTTTTCTAAAGAAGTGTTTAATGAGATATAGACGTGCCGTCAAATAATTTTGACTTGTGTGATTATTGGGAAAATAAAACTAATTACTAAGAACCCCAAACTCTTTATTTACTACGAAAAAATACCTTTTGCACTGTATAGTTGTGAATGTTTTAGTTATGCGTGTAATTCACACACAAATTAAAGTAACATAAGTGTGAAATCTGTTGTTGCAGATTGGATGACAAATATTTTATATTAGGATTGTAAGATGTTACTTTTAGTAGAATGCATGCTCAATTGAAGTCATCTGCCAATCAGTTTTTAAGCAATTAATTGTTTTAGCTGTGGTTCACTTTTTTGACAAGAGGATCTACTTTTGTTTCAAAATGTCGTTTTACAAACTATGTTCTGCATAAAACAATTCCAGAACATAAAACACACACCTCTTTGTCGGCTACCCTAGTGATCCTTCTCTATTTTCGACCCTCTTTCTTGTCATTCAATTCATTCTTTCTTTCTCTTCCCGTCTAGACCACAGATATTAAAGCAAATGTTTGGCCCAGTATAGCCGAAATCGGCTCTTGCGCCAATAAACCCCAAAATCCCTCACTCACCCTCTTTGTTGACTTTACTAATAATGCCATATTTCTAGATTCACCAAATTTTAAAATTCTCTGTTACACTTCCTATCTTGCCCTTTTTATTCTTTTGCTGAACTAGCCATGTTAAATAACACTTGTAAATATAACACAAATAAACTTTAAATACAGTTGTGTCAATGTAATGACTATGCTATGCGTAGACAAACTTTGCATCATAAGCAATCGTAGTCTTTTATGTAACTAAAGCAAGCAATAACAAATGAGTGCGCTAACCACCGGAGCTGCACCGCGACCGATCACTCGCGTTTGTTTCCAATACTTCATAGTGAACTTTGTTATTTTGAAATTAAATGCAAACCATTTTGATCGCTGGCGTACCCAAAATATTGTGCCGCGTGCCAATGGTTTGCCATCCCTGCCATAGACGGTCGATGGACTGATCCATGTTTATTTCAAAACAATATCCCTACCGTGTTGCACGACAATGCTCGTTGTCATGTTGCAAACAATGCCATTCTACTATTAGACAGTGGGAAAGTGAAACAGTAGGAAATCTTGGAACACCTTCCATACTCGCCTGACATGAGTCTTTGTTTTTCGATCTGTTTCCGAAGTTGAAGGAACCTCTCCGAGACGCTTATTTCATGACATCTCATCTGTAGGCCGCTCCGTCGGTCGTGGACATCAACAGTCAACACTTTGCCAATGGTCTTCAACGACTTTCCGACATTTGGCAAAAGATTTTAAGCTTTGCTGGTGTTTACATACAAAGAGTGTATTGCAGTAGTACTTGTAAGTTCATTAAAATTGATTTATACTTATGTTGTCATTACTTAATTCGCAACCGTCGTATGTTAGTTTAGTGGGGCTATCCTGAGTGGTCATGAGAACTCATGGCCAGTGTTGTTCGAGTCTTGGGTTCGAAACCTAGTGCCCCTGAAGTCTCTCCGTGTGGAGGGGCTAAGGAACATTAAATCTGTCAAGTCTCAATCTTAATGTAGGTTTAGTGTACAATTTTGGAGAATTGGGGGGCCAATTCAGGTGTCGTCGTTAAAAATTACGAGGTCCTTCGCCAATAGCCCTCGTGGTGCTCAATGTGACCTTGTAATGATGGCTGGGTTTCCCCAACCATCAGCATACGGGAGTTAGAAGGAAAACTAGCCATATAGTCAAAACAACACAATTTATTTACTATTCTGGGCTCAAGTGTAGTATGGGGGGGGGGGCTCTTTGGATTTGGCGATTTTTCTTTGGATTTGGTGATTTTTATATGGATATTAGGATGAGATAACGAATTCATTCTGGTGCTAAGTGAAGTAGCTTGGCGATCGATTTTGGTCGCCAAAAGAAATTGACATCGCCAATACTACAATTTAACCACTATTCTCAACAACGACACAAATTCAACAACCCAAGTTAAGAAATGCACCAATTGATAAATATGGGAGCAATAGAGCGAATAAGACGAGAAAATTGAAGATATAATATAATAAATCAGATCACTTACACTTAGCACACCTTCTTATATTTGAAGATAATTGCTAAAGTAATTCAATCCAAACGGACAGAATCCAATTTAACAACTAATTGACCAATTCGTCACAATTTTAATATTAATCAAATAATCTACGAAGTACCCTCGTCTAGTTTTACGTTAATCTTCACGTTATCCTTTAGCTTCTAACATCTCTATTCTCGAACCCGAAAGCTAATACTTAAATACGTGAATAATTAACATAATTCGCGTCTTCTTCGGGAGGAAGTTACCAGTTAAATAATACTTAAAGAAAGTAATTCCCCTAGAGGGGATTGTTAGGAAAAACGCAGGTAGACCCATTACAACGTTGATATACATAACTCCGATTCGTATTTTTTAAATATAAAAGTGAAGTTAAAAGTTTATTTATCATTACAATTTGGAAGACAATGTTTTATTTATGACTTTCTTTACTAAACCAGTGCTTCTCAAACTTTCAATATTTGCGACCCAATATGCAACTATAATTTTCATCACGCCCCCTTCCTCCATACAAATGACAATGTATTGAATTTAATAGTACTATACTTTGACAAAAAGGCTACAATATATTTTTTCTTAAGTGCCACCAGCGTACATAAACGTCTCGCTCAACCAAAGCATTAATTGTCCCAGACGTATATATACATCTTTCCGAACTACGATCTTTTCTGTGCACTGCTATGCATAAAATTATACCGAAGGCTTTGGAATGCAATAAAAGGACCTTGACAGTGTTTGCGAAGACTTTACCTGTTTCAGAGGATTCCCTCATTTATTCCTCCCTCCCTCCCCCCAATAACATATACGCACGCTTACGTGGGAAAAGGTGGCATTGGGGAACGAATTGCGTAACTTTTAATCGGCAGTTAAGGGATTAATTATAAACCCTGGAATTATCAAGATAAGTGTTAGTTTTTATATATGACAAGCCCATGGGGTCACTGGTAATTATTAAACTTGTTCTTAACTTAATACTGTTACATTAATTATAAAATGCATTGTGAAGCTCTGATGCATTTATAAGTGTATTATGTCAGTGTAAATGTGTATTTTATTTTTTTAATACGTCGGAATGTATTTTGTTTGTTTACTTTCAGTAAATTGATAATTATTTTAACTAATCTTTTGTTTTGGATTTTTCAATATGCCCACGCCTATCACGCTCCCTTAGGGGGCGCGCCTCACAGTTTGAGAATTGCTGTACTAAACTCATTTCATTCTATAAAAAATGAAGACCTGCTGTGTAGAGGGTTGGTGAACGTTTAATCTGTCAAGGCTAAAGGTCCTCTCGTTCGCTTGGAATGGAAATTCGGGGAGGGCATGGCTGTTCAGGTGTCGTCTTGTCACTTGATAGTGGTTCCAAGTTATGTGGTTCATAGCCACGCGTGTTGCTCCATAGAGCGACAAAAATTCAAATTAAATCAAATCAAATCATACGTTAGTTTGTGACGGATCAATACGCGTTTCTACTGATTCCTTCTTTTTTCTTTAAATCAAAATATTTAATTCAACCAACCTTCATCGAGAAACTAAATATGATTTATGCAAATGAGGAATATTATATAAATTCGGTTTTCGCGAGTTGAAAGAGAGGGAAGTAAGAGGTCAAGTTAAGTGAAGTGAAGTAAAGTGAAGAAAGTGAGCTGTCGACACGTAGTTGTTGAGGTGGATACGTTTGATGTGTGCAAGGAGAAGGGGTTAGTGAAAATTGAAAAGCAGTGAAATTAAATATTACGGAGCGTGGAGCCATCGTCATTGATCCAACTAAAGATATTGCCTGAAGTTCTCCGTGAAGGAACCGAAGCATTAAGGAATAAGGTATCGTAAAATTGATTAAGTAAAAGCTGATTATTAGTGAGCGGCGTAGTTATAGATGAGCGTATTTAAGCTATCTTAGATTCAGTTGAAGTTCTGTAATATTATCCCCGCACTCGTATATCTCACCTCTGCACTCTACCATTGTTATATACCTTAATTAGAATTGTGTTGTGCTTGTTCATAATCAATAATAAGAATTAATAAATCAAATTAGATTGGCATAATGTGTATGGATTATTTAGTTCCTCCTACACATCTAGCCGGGTTGACAGATAGACAGAAAGGTTTGAATGTAAGGGGTAACTACAGGTTACCACAAGTTTAAAAAAATGTTTTGTGGCTTGTAGGGAAAATATTTGAGGCTCTTTCAGTAACTAATTTTATATTGAATTATCAATTCTGATATTAATATACTTAAAAATTTGCAAATTTGGAAGCAAAGTTATAACACTAAATATGGTCGAGCTCATCGAGGTTTGAATGTACTCATGGCTGCCACAACAATGAAAAAATTTTGTTATTTAAAATTAAAATACTTGGAAATACCCTTGTATAAATTTAATAAAGAAAAATAGACGGAGGTTATACCAAGGATTTAAATGGAAAATGTTTTATAATTTTTTTTATATTTTGAAATTTGTTTTTCTTAGTTATGAAATGAGATCCGTATGAAAAATATCAAGTTAGTTAAAAACAGATGAGATTTCTTTTTCTTATTTGAGCTAGTATTTCAATTTATAATTTAAATTAATTTTGCAATAAATTTGTTACTTATGAGGATATTATTTTTCACTTTAGCGGTGTTTTCGTTCTGTTTTTTCCGAAATTTAATTTTGCTTGTTTCTAAACTGGAATGTTTTTCGATAACATACTAGCGATTAAAACTTCGTTAAAATTTTGTTAGAAAAACAAACAAGAAGAAAGGAAAAAATTCTGCAATTATCCCGGAGGGGAAAAAAGAAAATAAAGCATTAAGTATCACGGAATATAAGATACCAAAGTTCCCTATTAATCGGATTTCAGCCATCACTTGCAGATGACTTTAAGCTTGTGTTCCTAAATCTTCATCAGTTTTGTCGACGGGAAAAGATTAGTGCTTCATTTTTTATTATTGTTTAGCTTTACTATTATCTTTGTTGTTTACTTTTATCTTTATACTTATTAAATCCACCTTAACTATGTTACAAAAGGATCGTTAAGTTGTTTAGAATTTTATCAGAGAAACCACTGCTAGGCATCCAAAATACTTAATTAAAAAGAAACCAACTTATAGAAGTGGAGGGGGTACTTACACCATATGCAAATCTTGATAAAATCAATGATTAGCACATGCTATAATCATGTACACAGAAGTATAACATATAACATTTATAAATGGAGAACAGAACGCTGTTTTTAAGTACTAGAGCAGTTTTGCGAGTTTTTTCCTCAAGGAGTTCTACTATGTCCTGACGAAGAATGCAGAAGTAAATCAAGCACATTTCTAAGTTGTCAAAGCAAGAAGTATAGCTTACACTCATAGAGATTATGAATCATCCTCCCGTGAAATCGGTGCTCGTAAGTCAAACCACAGTGATGAAAGTATTAAATCGTTATTTGAAAGATGGATGGATCCACCTACTCGTACACTGAATGTAGGGAAAAAATTGCACTAGATTTTTCAAACCACTGATCTTGAAGTTGGGCATGCCGTGCCAGTGGCGTAACGGAGAAGATTAACCGCCCCCCCCTACAGAGTCAGGTTTTGCCTCTAATACTTTATAAATTGTTTAGATACAGGCTTGGCATCAGTCAGGCTTTGGGCCGCCAAGAATTCTGCCCTCCCCACGATGCAGGGGTGTACATTACGCCACTGTGTCGAGCGCATGGTAATGGCAGATCACTCTATAACATCCAGTGCAATAATAAGTCTTTTGTGCAACAACTTGTATCAAACATAATCTATAACAAAATAGAGAAAAGTTTCAGCGAAGTGGCCATTGCTTCCATTGCATTTGATTAAGCTCTACTAGTGTATGTGATTCTAACAGTACGTTAAACATTGGACATAGACAAATGAATGGCTTGGCATTATATCTAAAGAATCATGATGTCAATTATAACGTCATAATGATTGTGTCCGAGTTTGACTGGACCACGGCGGCAGATTTCAGAGCTCTTGCGATGCAAATTTCCATATAGGTCCTTGTCGTGGTGTTATAATTTGGGGATACAAATGAATCCCCCCCCCCAGTATTTCTGACATTCTTATCCGGTATATTCAACAGCCACCGCTGCGTTTCTGAAGTTTTGTAGCCTGTTATTTTTACTTTTCTCAAGGTTTGCTATGTCCAAATTTCACTGGACTTGTAGCCTCCAACATTCACCAAATCTTCATTGCTCACCAGTTTGAACTGTTGCTTTTACTGACATTTCTTCTAACCTTGTATCGAACAGATATGATAGATGAAAGGCAAATGTCTGGCAATGTGTGGTAGTAGAATGAACTAATATACCCTTAGAATATATCCTAAGATTCTTTCTTTCTATGCCTAGGTGTGTTGTAGTAGTTAGTGTCAAACTTGACGGTTAAGCAAAATATTGATTGCTTTGTGTTCATCAGGCCGAACAGGGATATTGTTTTTAGTCAAGCTTGTATTTAAGCCGCCTATTTAGCCAAACTGGTTGTCCATTAGATTTTACTTTGATATCTTTTGCCATTCATGGTACTGTATATTGATGACCAGCAATGTACATACATGCCAGCGCACACAAACAATAACGAGGAGGTTACAGACTTATGCTTGTTGAGAACTTTGAGGATCACGGTTGGTAGGGAGTGAAATGATAAGAGAGTTCAATCTCTGAACCTGAATCTTATGCAGCATGTTTGCGTCTACATTGCTAAATACGTTGACAAAGCCCTATTCCAAGGTCGTTACATGAGCTTGTACAAAGGTTATTCCGTGTCTGGTCTTTGTTTCCCATTTCGGAATTTGATAGCTTAATTGACAGCTTGAGAAGTCGTTGCTGCCAATGAATTGCTTTTGGGGGATTCACTTTTGTACTGTTTCCGAGACATTTCTCCGAATAAAACTGTGGCGTGCTGCTTTTTTCGAGAATAAACTTTTCTGCCAAGCGCGCTGTTTTGTGCTGTAAATCCTATTTGTATTAAACTTATGCAGATGTATGTCTTGCATTCAATACAAAACTGTTTCGTGCACATTTCCTCCAAATGTCTGATGTCTGTGTTAATTCGTTTTCAAATCCGGCATAAACTGATTTTGTGGAAGGCCGTGTATATGCATGTGCTTATATACTGATTATAGTAAGTATTTTATTCTAATAGGCCGTCCATTAGTCCATTTGTAGCGAGATTCGCAGCTGGGTGGTGTTCGAATCGATTGTAAAGTTCAAACTCGACAGAAGTTTATCCTGCAGAACAGAAAAGGCTATTGCCCATTAAACCGGATTTACATTCAAAATGTTTGTATGGCATGATTGAACGAACTATAGTTCAGGTGCTTAATCTGGCATCTGATTGCCGGTGTGAATAAAGTTTACTGATCCTTTATGTAAAGTGAAAGTCTTATGAATAAAACACTAGATTGCCTGTAATTAGTTTTGTGTTGTAACGACCGATTCTGTCTGTCGGTTTCTGGACGATACAAAGATCGTTTTGTAGATGGAACAATTCACGTTAAATATGTCGGGGTTAAAGTCTTTGCATTAATAGGTGTGGATGTAGGGAGTAGGGGATATCAGCTTAGGCTTAACTTTGATACAAAATTACAAGGCATATTGGTTACAGTTGGTGGATCTTATATCGGGGAGAAATAGAAAGTTTGAAAACATTAAATAAATATATCAACGTGAGAAATTTTTCTGACTCCTGCTCCCCCTTCTTTCATACTGAAACTGAAAAAGAAATGAAGTCCAGGAGCTTAATTCGTGATATTTTTGACTGAAGAATTTTGGGTTGGATTAAATTTTTGTATTGAGAATTGATACGAAGGCTAAAATTGTAACTAACACCATCTCCCTTAAAATGGTGAAAAGCATTTAGCTATAATATCTAATTCATGTAATCTTTTTACGGTAGTTATTCACTGGTGAATATGTTTTTTTAAATGCATTTAAATTTTATTGATGTATTCTTTTTTATTAATAAAATTAAATATATGTTCATTATTTGCTGTTTTAAATGGGTTTTTACGTTTTATTTTAGCATATTTCTTATCACGCATCATATATTCTAATGTTATTTGTTAGAAAAAAATTCATACCAATTCGTGCAAAACTATTAACTGCTTCTAAAAATCTTGCATATTAAAATAAGATATGAAAAAAAAATATAATTTTTATTCAAGTAACAATTTAATGCTATACTTCCGCTATATACACATTTGTACTAAAATTTTTTAATTTAATTTTTTTTGCGTAAGTTTTAATACTCACATATGATTCAGTAACTATTGAACTTCTTTACTTATCGATTCAGTTTCAAAATTACAAGAAAAGATTAGACGCGGATATAATGAGGCTTTCTGTTTATTAACTAAATGAATTATTAAGTATTCACGTGGAGTATGTTGGAAACGAAGCGATCAAACATTATCTTTATTATTTAATAATGGTTCTAACTTTCAAAACCTTCTTGTAGATTATGACATAGCTTTAAAAAGGTATAAAAGTGCATTTTAAAAGAGGAAAATATCAACATTAACTTTAAAATGATTTATGTATATGAATTTTTGGTTAGAAATTTTTCAGAAGTAAAAAGAGATTTATTATAACAGACTATATGTGTGAATTTGAACGTGTAAAGCATTGTTGAATAAAGGAAATTTTTTTGTTCATTAATACGATATAATTATAAGTATTTTGATTTACCTTTCGTTACTGGATTATAGATTGTATTTTATAATAAAATTCATGACAAAATTCACAATTTCATCAGAAGTTCTATTTCTTTGTCACGATACGTTTTAATTATAGAGTTTTTGACGAATTGAGTTTGTTCATAACTTCTCCCTTACAAAACTTGTGTTATTTTTTTCAAACATATAAAAAGACTATAATATCTTTTTTTTAAAGATTTTTCAATTTAAAATTTATTTTTTACATTTAAAAAGGTAAATTTCCCTGTTTAGTTTTAAGTAAATGCTTTTCACCTATCTAGAATTGCTAAAGACTAATACATTCTAAACCGAGTACAAATTAAATATCCATGGAATATTGGAAGGGTAGTGGGAGTCTTAGGATGTCGGGGTTTATTGTACATATAAATTCTTGCTGTAAAAATGGAAATTCTTCATATTAGTTCAATATGTATTAACAAGAGAAGTTTTTTTAAATGCCCTGATTTATTTATTCAAACTCAATAACATGTTTAACTACAAATAATATAACACAAAATATATAATCAACTATCATTTTTAAAATCATGGATGGCCACTTTTAATTAAGATAATAAATTTGTACCATTCATGATAGTATTTGTAAAATACAATGTAATCATCAATCATGATCAATCGATGTAGATGAAAGTAGTAAAAGAGAACATTTAAACTGTTCTTTCAATTGTTAGCGTAATATATTTAGTTGAGTGATTTTGCCAAAATTTACAACAAATGATTTTGTGTGTAATTCGTATCTTCTATGGCCCAGAAGATTAATAGTATTTTTAAAAGCATTTGTTACTTTGATAAGTTAACAAGTAATATGTAAAAAATTTTTTTAAGTCAATTCCTATTTAGATCTACAAAAAAAAATATTTTAGTTACTTTTTATTAAATAGTTACAATTATATAATATAAATATGTATATACATATGACAGAATCACAACATATTAAGTGGCAATTAATTTTTATTAATTATCATCAAAGTATCACATTGTCATACAAAACAATCGTGTATATAAAATTTCAGTTTAACTGTTCAACTTTGAAAGGTAAGAAAAAAAAATCTTTTAAAGTTTTGACCCAAGTCGCTAAAAAGGAATTAATCCATTAATTTTTATTAATTATGATTAAATTACTATATTGTCATCCAAAATAAGCTTGCATATAAAATTTCAGCTCATTTGAGTGCTTTAAAATGTATTTTTTTAACGACTGAAAATTTGAATAAAATAAATATTTTTATAGAGAGAGAATGAGCAAATAGTAGGAATTAAAAAAGAGAAGAAAAGGCTATACATAAATTTTAATAATTTGTGCATGACTACTCTCATTATAAAATAAAAAGTTTTTTTTCAGTAATTTTACTTAAATTTAACTAGTTGTTCTTCTAATAAAATTTTTTTTAACCTATTTTCGATCACCGCATAAAGAAGGTGAATACTTAGTTTTTCTTAAAATAATTAATATCACGTATCACACACACTGCCGAAAAAAAGCTCATTCGAACGAAATCTTTCATTTTTTTTACCTTTGTTTTTAGAATAAATTGAATATTTGTTTATTATTTTATTTTTAAGAAAAAGTCATCGAAATTATGAAAAGTTATTAATTTAAAAAAGACATATTATTTTCAAATTTTCTTACATCAAAATGTAAATTCTTAACTAAGTTCTGAATTTAAAAAAATTTCAAATTGGTATTTCCTTGTTAAATTCGAAATAACTGTAAGCTTGTTGAGTCTCGTGACTTTTTTGAAACTTGAGTAGAGCCAACTGGCTGAATTGCATATATTTGCAAACTATTTTTGTCCCGGCTGATGGTCACAGTTAAATAATATCTCCAGTCTCGAATTTTCACACAAACGATTATTTTTATTACATTTTGTTTTGTATTCTGTTTGTATCAAATTGTATACAATCGATTACTGTAACTGTGCTTATTTCCTAGTAGTATAATGTGTATTGTTAGATTTGGTTCTATGCTCCTAAAAAGTTGGAAGGTTTATGTTGTAATTTCTTCTAATTATATTTTTGTGTGTTCGATAGTCTTTATAAAAATGAAGGAAAATAAACGATAGCTGTGAAATGTTCCTCCACTGGTTATTTTTATTGATAGGTAAGAAATATTTATTTGAATGCCACTTATAGTTAATTCAAGCACATCTTTCGCTTAAGCCTAAATTATTCAAAATGTTTAAAAAATTCTATTTCACTTGTGAGAGTCTTTCTCTATTCTCAGGAGAATGTTATTTATTAAATACTAATAATTACGAAATAAGAAATAATCATATATTTTATAAGTTTAAATGTTCATAATTCAGCAATATTTTGAATATATATAATAAGAATTAATTTAGAAAAAAAGAAATTTTGTGGGTAAATATGTATTTCTCGCTGTAAAAGAGAAATTTCATGGCATAAAATATTAATTGATATTGTTGAAAAATATTTTTTTGGCAACGTGTTATCTGATATAACTATCACCTGCGGAAGATTAAAATTTTGGAGCGTTCGAAAATGCACTCGCCTAGCCATCGAAATTGGTCCCAGGATTCGATAAAAAATGTATGCAGACATCTAAATGTTTTGCGTATGTAAATTTTACTTCAGATTTCTACTGGATATCGTATTTCCCCTTTAAAAGTGACCAAATGTTTAAGTTTATATTAGTTCTTAAACATATCAGTCTATATAGTTGTAATAAATTTCCAAACTGTACGCACTGAATATTTTTTTTTAAATATTTATTTTGTAAAATACTGAAAGTTATGTGAAAAACTAGAAAAATAATAACTCAGAATTGTGTTTTTTCTCAGTTAGTTAAAAACGAACTACATGTGAGAGGCTTGTCCATTTTCATAATTTTTATGAATTGAGTCAATATCAATAATTTGCTACTAAAACAACTTAGAACTTCTTAAAAATTAATCTGACGAAGAATTTTTCACTTGGAGCTCTGGAACTTCTAATCAAAAATGGATATTAGTCTTTAATATCAGTTGGTTTTAAAGAATGTTGTGATTTATGAAACACTTTGAATGTCAAGTAGACACAAAAACAATTCCTCGAAAGTTTTGGAAATTTAAAATCTAAGTGATGTAGCTTTTTAATTATCATAGGATTAATATTGAATTTCTTGTTTGGATGTATAAATATTTCGTGTAATTTCTGAATCAAAAAGAATTTACATCGCATATAACCCAACTCTTTTTTTTACATGGTCTCTTTTTTACTCGATTTTGGAATAACACGGTTCGCCAATATACTATTTTACACTAATTTTTTGTTCTGCCATGAATCCTCTCCCCCACCCGAATGTTGTGCTTCAACTTGATCACAGCAGCTTGTTGAGTGGCATAACGGAGAATATTAGGGCTCCCTGCAAACTCAGAGTTTGGGCCCCAAGCCCAAATATTTACTTTGTGTCAGTCAAGTTTTGGGCCCCCTAGAGTCCTTGCGGGATTTGCAGGGGTGTACGTTACGCCACTGAGTTTGTTCTTCAGTATAATTTTTTTTTGTGTTTAAGTGTTTATTTCGTAGGATGCATTTTAAATAGTTTCAATAAAATTCTCTAAAAGTGGATGTTAAAATTAAAGTTATATTTTTAACTCGATGGTGGAATTTCCAATATAATTTGTGTTGATGATTATTCTTTCTATTAAAGGCCATTAATAAAGAACGAAATTCTTTATTTGAATCCAGTTGTGCTGACACATCTGCTATAATAATAATATTTTTAATCCAGTTCTCGGTACTAAACGTGCTCGATGAATAGTGTTGTTAGTTAGTAGTTTTATTCCTAATTTCAATTCGAATTTTTATTTGTTGTATACATTTATAGACTATATATATAAATTTTCGCTGTACACTAATTTTAATTTTTTTTTGTAATAAAAATGAATTTTTTTGTTTTATAAATATGTAACAGGAATTTCATCGTTACTTTTTTTGCACGTTTTTTTTTTGGGAAAGTATTTAGAGTTTTTTCATCTTGCACGATTTTTTGAAATTGAGGAAGACATCCCCAAATTTACCATAAGTCGCATGTATTTTTTGTACATGACTTTTTTGCACGGTTTTCTAAGGAACGCATCTACCGTGTAAAAAAACAGAGTTGGGTGCATGTTATAATTATATTACATTTTATATCTTATTTAGTAGAATATTTTTGAGCTTATCAATTTAAAGATAGAAAACGACATGAAAAATGTGGAACGTTTAGTTGTAGTATGAAATGGTAGTCGAAAAAATTAATTATGCATATGTTATTTTGCAGCTTGAAATCTTATATTTGTAGGGTTTTAAAAAGAATTAACTGGTTTAAAATTTACAAAATGTAATTTTGAAATTTATTGTTCTCTGAATGATTTTCTAAAACTCACCACACAGAAAAGTTCAGGTTACACATATTGGTACTTACGCATTATATTGTAGATCAATTTTGTCAAAAAAAAAGACGTCTGTAAGTACTATAAATTTTTATGTCTGTTAGTGGATTGTATTAAAAAACTCTAATAATAAGGATATCCTCCCTTTAAATCCCTCTTTTTACGTTTTATTTTGAATTATTATTCGGTTTTAAAGCAATTTTTTTTGTCTAAGACGTAAAGAAAGAAGAATTTCTTTTAAAATGATTAAAAGTAAGAGTTACTTTTCTTTTTCGAAGTTAAAACTTTTCTGCCATGGTTATTCATTTTCTGTTTTTATAATTTATGGAATTGGATTACTTTGTCTTCTTCGTGATCTTAAAATAGACTCTTGACTTATTGAAATCCAGGCGTAGAAAAAAATGCATTCTCTCTTCTACCTTCTTCAATTACTGAGAGTCTAAGGAAACATTTTAATACCATTAAAATAAAAAAATTGGGGCTTTCTTTCTTTTTTTTATAACTATGATTGATGCATTCTTTTGTATCATGCTCTTTTCTAAATTTTTGTTCTGACTTGGTTCAAGATTTGTTTTTTTTTTTCAGTTATGGAATGTATTAATAACATTTTAAATACATTTTAATTTCTATTATTCTTTAAAAATTATTAGAAATAGTATGATGATAAACAGAATTGAGAATTGAAGTATTAATTTATATCAAACTTAATTAACAAGTTAATAAGATTCTAAAACATTCATTTATAACAATCCATACATTTATTCCTTTAAGAGCTATCTAATAAAACTTCAAGTGAATGAAATTATGGAAAAATATAATTCTTAATTGAATTAATTATTTTTTTTTTTTATTTAAAACAAAAAAATATGCAAAAAAACTTAGATTGTTCTGTAATTTGTTTGCCATTATGTAATAAATTTTTGTTATTACATATGTAAAAGCTAATGTTTAAATACAGGGCGGGGCAATTAAAACTGACCCGAAGAACGGAGTTTCGGGTCACAAAGAAACACGGCAAAAAAAAGGAAATAGTTCGTTAACCTGCTTAGAGTAGATGTTGAAAATAACCACCATTAATTTTTTGGCACCGTTGGGCCCTGGCCAGCAAATTGCGGAAGGCAGATCGAGGCTGGACTGCTGGAATCGCTACAATCTCATCAGAAATGTTCTACTGCAGTTCTTGCATACTATGAGAGTTGTTGCAATACAACTTGAACGTGAGAGCTCTCCTTAAATAGTAATCGAATTACACTGACTGATTAGGTAACCTGGGTGGCTAGCTAAGGCCGAGACCAGACTGACCAATGCTAACAACGCTTTCAGGAGTGAAGATTATGTGAATGTAATCCAGGGTTCGGTGGGCTGTATGGACAGTAGCACCATCCCGTTGGAAGAAACTGAAGGTCTTTTCCTTCTCAGTTAAGGTATCCGACTACTCTAAAATTGCGAATTTGGCAAAAAAATTTACAAATTTTTTTAACGATTTTACTTTATAGACCACCTTATTAGCTTTATAAAAATACCAAGTTTATTATTTTCCGTTTACTACATCAAAAACTTCAAATGTTTTAGTAAAAGCAGATGCCATTACTTTAAACAAGATGTCATATTTTAAAACGCGTTTTACTCGAAATGTGTTGTTTTGAAAATGCTCAAACGGGACCAGTGATCGCTGAAAAAGCTTTGAAAATAATTAACTGAAATTTTTTGTGTGCAGTTTAAACCTGTATTTTGAATAAAAAAGTTCTATAATATTTAAAAAGATGGAAAAGGTTTGCTAATCTACTTAAGATAGCAATACAGTTTTTTTTAAAATTAATTATATAAACAAGGCAATGTTGAAGAGAAACAAAATCATATCTTTTACTCCTTGGTTCGCGAGTTCAAGTCTTAGTGCTGAAGACCCGCCGTGTAGAAGAGGCTAGTGCACGTTAAATCTGTCGAGCTCATCTCTTGTTGGCGTGGTGGGGCAATTTGGAAAGAGAGGGGAGTTGCCGGCTTTAGTGTCGTTCTACACACTTGACCTAGGCTCAGAATTACGAAGTCCGTCACCAATAGCCATCGTGTTGCTTTATAGTGCGACATTAAAATAATTCTCACTTACTCGACTCATTCGGTAGGTCGGAATATTGATTCGGTAGGTCAACTAACATTAAATTAATACTGTGTATCATGATCTAAATAGTTAAGACGCTGTTTGTAACGATGGTCAATATAGAGAGATTATATTGACTCCAAGTAGTACCTTCGAATGGAAATTAATCTATTCAAGGTAGTGATCACTTGTGGTATTGCTTGCTACCCACTTGAAGTTTATTTATCTTGTTTTAAAACGTTTTGTACACGTTTGTAGATCAAATATGATTTTTTTCCATTGAAAATTGGTATCTTGAATATTCTTTTAATTATATTGTATATTTTTCGGTAATAGAATAACTGTAGTATTGAAGGTATTTCATTTTAAAATTAAAGTTTAGATCAGATGTTTCCAAAGCGTTTTGTCTCATAGACCTCTTGCTATGTTTTTCGGTTTTGGCTAGACCCTTGCTTTCCTAATAAGAAATTTTTACAAATTTATCAACTTAAGTGTCTTTTTCACAGCTGGTACTACTACTTACTTTAAAAGAACTAAATTTCTAACTGTTGTGAAATACAGTATTTAAAACTTAAGAAACACATCTT
Organism: Trichonephila clavata; assembly: GCA_019973975.1. Classification (NCBI taxonomy): domain Eukaryota; kingdom Metazoa; phylum Arthropoda; class Arachnida; order Araneae; family Nephilidae; genus Trichonephila; species Trichonephila clavata. The sequence goes on from BMAO01000604.1 coordinate 32,691, forward strand.
GATGAATTAAACTAAAATTTAATCA
>BMAO01000605.1:0-37365 GCA_019973975.1 Trichonephila clavata
CGAAGAAATGCCTTTTTGATGTTTTAAATAGCAATAACAGCTTAAGCATCTTATAAGAATATACTCTTATAAAAATAAATAATATTACTAAATTATCTTTTAATGCATAAAAAAAAGAGAGAAATCTAAAAAAAACACATCCTTTATATTGACTTAATATGATAATTCAGAAAAATGATTCATGATTGATGATTCAGAAAAAAAAATCAAAATTATGATTAAAATCAAACAAATCGTCACCATTTTGTTTGTTACTGCGGAACAGCAATGAATATTGCGCAATAATTTGTTTATGAAAGGGAAGCTCTCTATATAATTTTTCTAAAAATTTTATTAGAAAATTTTCATGAGAAAAAAATTGTAAACATTGTTCAAAAATTAAATCCCGGGATTATTTCTTTCAATCCCAGGATTTCGGGGTTTGAAAAAAAACACTTGGATCCTGGAGGTATAGGTACAATTATTTTTGAGTAATAAAATAGTTGCAACAAAACCCCGATATTGTATGAGTTTTTCTTAAAAATTCCAAACTATATTAAATTTTAAACTACCAATACGCTTATTAAATGATGTTCAAAGAGAAAAAAGTATTTTAATAAAATATTAAATAATATTAAGTTTTAAATATTTCTCCATTCTTACATTTTCTTTCATTCTAAAAGTATTTTTTCCCTTAAACAACTTTTTTGAATAATTCACATATTTTAAGAATATATTTCCTTTAAGCACATTGATTACATTTCTTAAGGAATCATGAATCTTTTTTCAAATAAAAGTTACAACAACAACTTAATGAAATGGATCTTTTGTTATGCAAATACCCATGCATTATAATGCCAATTTCACAGTCACGGTTAAAAACTCCAAGACAAAACTCTAACTGAGGAATTATTACTTTACATAGATACTGCTTTAAAACAAGGTATGAATACTTATCTGTTAAACAATAAATAACACGATTTACTTAAACGAATATGATATAGACATAACTATGAAGCGAGTTTTTAAGAAAGTACAAAATTAATACACCAATAGATATTTTATCTATTCTGAAAAAGTAATCCGATGAACACAGTTAATAGACTACAAGAACAATAGCCTCTCAAATGTCTGGATATAATCTGTGTTAATCCCCTTAATAAAATATAAGAGACATACTAACATTTTAATACCGAAAATACCAACTCTCCTCTGGCTTTTTATCACTCATTTTAAGTATATATAAATTCCCATTTTGCAATTACTTACTCTCCTTCAAAAGATGATTTAATGCAGACTAAAAATGAGGGGGGGGGGTGTTCATGTTCTTAGATTTCTGTAGAAAGAGGATATAATCTTTTACAACGTAGTTTATAAACATTAAATCTATCTACATACATTCTGAATAGATCTATCTACATTATATTGGTAATTAACTTTTGTAATGTAAGTTTTGAAGTAAATACTGACTCCAGTCAAAAACAAAACTTTTAATATGAGAACAAATTAATATATATCTTATTTATGTCTAAGTAGTAAGATCCAAAAGTTCAGGGATAAGGTGTAAAGAAAGCCTTACCCTAAATATTTCACAGTACTGAAGCACATCCAACTTCAAATTAGTCCCCTTGAGCGATGATACACTTCTGACAGCGTTCGATATAACATCTGGAAGCACAACTAGAAGCCATTTTTCGCAACCTCCCATAAGATCTCCTTGATACTAGTTTCACTTTATCTTATGACACAAAGCGACGTCCCTGTAAATGTTTTTTTTATTGATGGGAATAGGCAAATGATACACGGGGTTAAGTTTGGTGAATAGGGAGGATGTGGAAGTACGTTAGTGCGAGTTTTGTGAGGAACTCGTTTCCCAATTGGCATCGATGTGAGAGTGCGTCGTTATACAGAATGTAACAGTCGTCAATCTATCAGAACCGAGGCCGTTTACGACGAATAGATTCTCTCAAATGATGAATTTCAGAAGTGTGTAGTTCAGAGATTTTTTTCAAGTGTTCAGCAGCGATCTTTTTGAACACGTTCAGTCACCGACCCAACATTTTCCACGTTCCGTAAGTCCAAGGTCGACCATCACGTTCATCATCTTTGACGGATTATCAGCCCTTTCCAAAACGCCGATGCCATTAGTAAACCTTGGATATCGACATGGTAGATTCACCATACACTTTACTTAACATTTCCGAAGTCATCGTTGTTTTTTTTTTCAAAAGCGTTGACAGAATTTGATGCTTAATGCTGTTCAAGAAAATATATCTTTCTTGGATTGTGGAATAAAGCTAACTAGATTCGGATGATAACAGCTGCGTGCGCGGTTCGATCACAGGACATGGTCAAAAAGAAACCTGGCCAGACGGGGAAGAGTTGGAAGAATAAAATTTCAAGTGGTTTAAATTTAGGTACTTGCTTTACCCGTCAGAAGCGGTGGCAGTCCCTGATTTTTTTTGGATCGTACTACGTTCTTACTTAAAGTAATAGATCTCATGAAATATACATTAACATATTTTATTAGCTTAAAAAGAATTTAAAGTGACTGAGAGCGTAATGACATATGGAGCCGTGATTTTGAACTGCGTATAAATCTATACTTTTTTGATACTTTGCTTCAGTTGAGTTAGAATATGCATATAAAATTGATTTAAGATAATTATTAGGGGGAAAAAATGTTTAAGTGCAATTTTTTGGAAACAAATTAAGAAAGGATGACATTTAAAAAACATTCTCCTTCTATGAAAATAGCTTCTATAAAAAGAAACGACTTCTGTACAAAGTCCGCACTAGGAGTTGAAAAAAAGCATTTATATATTTTCAGATTTACAATCAATTGATATATAATGGGTGTTCCCTACTCTGATAGAATAAAATACGAATAAATCCACTTCTAAATTTGTTTCAAAATTCTTATTCTAGGCTTTATGCAGAAAACTATAAATATGATAAATATTATAATAAAAGTTTTTTTTTTCATAAAAGGAAAATGTTTTTAAAATATGTTCATCTTTCTTCATTTTTTGCCAAAAAATTGCATTTAAATAATTTTTTATTGTAATAAAACTTTTAAAACAATTTTATATCAATATTCGAATTAAACTAACACTAAATATCAAAAAGTAGTTATTCATTTGTTCGTTTTTTTACAATCACGATTCAGAACGTAGACATTTGACTTCTCGTGTTAGTCAGTTTAACTACAAACATTCACAAGAAATAACGAAGTGTTTTTGAAAAATTGGTAAAAGAAATAAAGCGAATTTTATTTAAAATTTTACATATGTTACAAAGTAGGTCGATTTTTATTTTATTTTGATTATTATTATTTTTTATATTAGAAATTATTCTATACTAATACTGAAGATATTTGAAGATAATGCTATAGAATCAAATTTAAAACTATTTCTTCTAGTGTGTTTTAAGCTTAATTCATAATGTTCGTGTTTCGATTCACCCTATGAACAATAATATTTTTTTTTTAGTTCGATCTCCTGAATAGATACTTGTGCAGACTACAAATAAATGTTTCTCCAACAAGAAGTAATGTTCCTGAAAACAAATCTGAACATTATTTTTTTATTCAGAAATAATTTGAAACTCGAGTTATGTTTAATCTTTTACTTTATTTATTACTAAAATAACTGAAATCTGACACATTTTTAAAAATATAAAGATTTTTTTCTTCGTGCATTATATCACTATTAGAAAAATCAATATTCGCAAATGTAGAAAATACATATAAATAACAAAATTCAATAATAGCATGTAATGTACATTTAACAGCCTAAATTGTTCTATAATCCTCCAACATGTATATCAAAGCATTGTAAAACATTGATAATAAGTAATAAATTCTAATAAAAGAAAGAAAATAAAAGGGAATTAGCAATATTTTTCTTATAAAACTTATTCCCTCTTCGAAGCTAATAGATTGACTTTTCCTATGCAGATAACACTACGCCATCCATATCCAATCGTGCAACCATTAAATTTTGCAGGATCCTTTCATCTGACATCACTTTGACAAGCATAGCTCTCCGACCGAGAGAGCGAAGATGAGGCCGCTTAGAACACTCATAAAGAAACGTTGTGTTTGTGTCTCCTTCATCAAAAAGGATTTTATAGTAATAATATATATATATATATATATATTATAAACTTGTATCTAACTGGAAATACTGTAATTAATAGGTTCGGACTAGAGATTGCAATACCGAATAACGGTATTTGGAGCCATTTGTGCAATTTTGCAATACTGATATTTACAAGATTAAAAACCATTTTTTCGGTATTTTCTAGAAACAGAACATATGTTAATATCAGGTTCTAAAACACATTTGAACTGCTTACTTTTAATGTTGGAACAATTTTTGAAACTGAAAACTGCAATCCAAAAAGCAATGGTCGACTTACAAATGCAAATGAATTTTTCCGGTAGTGAATTCGACTTAATTTCCAGAACTGTACCAGGTCTACTTTCAATAAAACTGACTAGGTGTATGGCGGAGAGGTTCTAATTTATTAACAATAATGCAACAATAAATTTCATGTTGCAGTGACTTAAAGAACTGCACACTTTACTATGTGAAGAATTATATATTACTTTGAAGAATCGCACAGAAGAAAGGCATACCGATATAAAAAAATGTCTTAAGATACTTATAATAAATATAACGATTTTAAAAATGAAAATGAAAAAGAAAAAAGACTAACCAAATCAAATTTGATCACGTTTATAGTAAATTTTCTTGAATTATTTTTACCCACAAACCTAACCACATTCTGAAGAATTCGAAACAGTAATCCTGTGAAGATGCTGATGACAATGTCAATAGTGAAGAGGAATTGTCAATTGAACAAGCCTTAGAATTAGCGGTAACTAAAAAATCTCAACAGACCAAAATACAATACAGACATCAGATATATCCAAAACCATCCGACGAGAAATCGATTTATTTAGAGGCAAATACGTGGACAAAGTATATTGTGCTGTTAATAGTAGCACCAACTAGCGTAGATGACTAAATAACTTTTCCCACAGCTTTTTATTTATACACAAAATTGGGTTCCAGGCTTATTGACAGTACAATTTATGCATTATGGTTTTTAAGATCACATTTCAAAAAATTGTTGTAGTACAACCGACTAAATATCATATTTACACTTTATGTGATTTAAATAAGTAAGATGTTCCTTTACTTGTTTGTGATTATTTATATAATGTTATAATTTTATAAGTTACAAATTTTTTTTTTGTGTTATTTACACTCTGTAATAAAACTGGCAGATATAAAACCGAGAAACATCAGTGTTTTTTTCTTTCCTTTTTCTAAAATTTCTACTACCGGTATTAAAATCTAAAAAATACCGAATTGAACTTTTGGTCCAATATTGCAATCGCTACTTTAAAAGATAGTTTAATGGTTCAATATGTTAAATCTCACAATAATCATCAATTTTACCAATACGTAACATAAATTTTAGAGAAGTATTAGAAGTATAATGAATGAAAAGTTCTCAGCGTTCTGATGGTACTTAATTTTAATTGGGTGATTGGAATGATCGTAGGTAACACCAATTAAATAAAAAATACAGTGAAAGAGAACTATGAAAAAATTGAAGATTCGTACAGTTCATAAATGTTAATACTTCATAAATAAAAAAAATAGAATACAAGATGGATAGAAAGAAATGTACAAGATTTTTCCAGTTATTTTAATTTCTTTCCTTACTTTTAATTAAATTATTTTCTTCAGTAAAAAATATTCAGTACACACAAGGTATTCCACGATTTTTCCTCCCAAATCTTTAAAAACTGAAGATTTTTTAACTTTTCTGCTGATTTAAGTTTCGAAACTGCAAATTGGGTACAAAATAAATCCTTATTTTAATGTTTGTAAAATAGGGGTGAGTGAGTGAATGTAGGATTTTATGGCACAAGAGCCAATTTGGCTAAGCTGTGAGCCAAACGACTTTTCAAATATTAAAAATATAAAATTTATAAAATCAGTTTAATAATAAAATGTAAAATCACAAACTCTGCATAAAAAGTAAGTTTTAAAAATAAAATTAAATATACATTTTGGTGGGAAATTCTCCCACTAAATCCGCTAAGTATGATGAAAAAAGTTTTTTCCGGTTTCTGGCCAGAGTTAAAAAATGATCGTTCACATCCTGTTCAACGTCATATACAAGCATGTCTTCATCGGATGTGTCCTGTAGATATACTTTTCTTTGGTTTATATGGTGTCATCTTTATTTCAATTTCGTTAGATGTGGTTTCTGGAGAACTTTTTTTACAAGATTTTAAAGGTCTTTTTTTTATGACTGAAAAATTTTGGGCTGAAATAGATGCAACTTGTGAACTATATTCGGTTTTGGAAAGGTGATGACAAGGGATACTTATTTCAGTATATTAAGCTGGAAACTTCTTTTTAGATATATTAACTATTGCTTGAACCCCTAAGTAAGAGAGAACATTTGCATTAAATGTAGGAGAGTGTGACTTGAATTCTGATATTGTAGAATTGGAAGGTAATATGTGCTCTTGAGTGGAAGAAGACGACGTGGACACTGTTGGAATAGATGCTGAAATATTTTGTTTCGAGAGGGTTGAAATTATTTAAAGTAATTTTAAAGGTAGACACATATTAATTTCGTAATAGATTCATCTGTTTGTGTAGAAATTTTTATAACTGAAGGTTTGGCTGTCATAGGCTTGAGATAGTTGTGGCGCTATTAATATCCAAGCTACTATATATGATATATTTTTATTAGTTTTTAATTTGAATTTATTTTTCGAATTTCTATTTAGTGCATAATTTAGAATCTGATGAATGAGACTCGGAGCAATTCACACATTTCGGCTCCTGAGTACAATCTACGGAAGAATGCCCAGTGGATGCACATCTAGAGCATGTCAGTTGACTGCTGCAGAAAGTTTGAGAATGTCCGAACCTCTGCCACTTAAAACAGCACTGAGGATTCGTTATGCAAGGACGTATTTTACAATTTAGTTATCCAGCTGTAATGGTCGATGGTAATTTAGCGCTATTGAACGTTAGAGTTATATGTTTAGAGGGGAAAAGTGAAGTGTTTTTTCTTATTGTAATTCTTCTGACCTGGGTAACATCCTGGTCAGAATGTCCTTCCATAATTTCTGTTTCAGAGGCACACAGATGATCTGATTCAGAGATGACCACTCGACAAATATTCGAAGACCTGTGAGGGCTTACTGTTAGGGAATAATCTTAAAAGCTTTAAACCAGTAAAAAAGATTTGCTTTGTAATGCAGATGTAATCTCGATTAGTTAGTCACCGGATCGAAATTTTTTGATGGATTTCGGTCCTCCACATATACTTATTACCGCCTTGTGAACAAGAAATAAAGATTTTCGACACATTTTCTTGTTTAATAAAATTAAAATTAAAAAGCTTGAATATTTAGCAACATCGTCAATGTTTAAGTTGGGTAAAACAAGGTCTTTACCCGGGCACGGCTGATTTGGATCCATAAGAGTGAACTAGATATCCTCCTGGTTTTCCTCCACCCACAATGAAGTCCAGCAAGGGAGGCAGTGTGCCTGTTATCTGGCAAAAACTAGGCACTGCACTTAACTGGAGTACTTCCAATCTATAGCCCTACAGCATCAGGGCGAGGATCCAATGGGTAAGGCCTCTACCCATTATCTGCAGGACTAACCCTAGAGCAATGCCTCCGAAGAGATTTATCCCAGCCGAATGATAGGAGCAAGCTCAATCTTGCTTCCCGTCTACAGCGAAGCATATTACAAAGATGATGCAAAAGGTATCTTCAGGAAACCATTTTCCTTCTTATGGGACACCGCACGGCAAACATGCGTGTCGGAATGAATGAGTGAATATTAACGTCGCACTCTTCAGCTATACACGAGGACTTTTGGTGATGAACTCGTAATTTTGAACCACAGTCAGGTGATGAGGACGACACCTGAACTGCCACTCCTCGCCTAACTACCACACCACACCTATGGGAGGACGTTTAAGCTCTCGACATATTTAACGTGCATCCTTCCCCTACACAGCGGGTCTTTAGTTGTACTGGGCTCGAACTCATAACATGCCAGCCATGAACCGATACATTGACCACTAAGCTACTACGGCCACAATATGTGGGTCAGGAAAACCAACGGTGTTAGTAAAAAATAAAGTAATAATACGAATATCGAAATAAATATTGGAAAAATTTAGGAAAGATTAAGCTAATTTAATGCAATACCAAATGAATACAAAAATGTGGTTAATAATGAATACTGAGTTATCTGAAAAAACAAATCAATCAATAATGGTATATAGGTACATTTCAAAATGTCTAATCTAGACGTGCAAAGGGAAAATTGAATGACAAGAAAGAGGATTGAAAATAGGAAAGGATCACTAGGGTACCCCGTGGTCGTGACACCCGTGTTTACAAAGACAATAAACCCTTTGAAAAGGAAAATATCACATATAAGAGAGAGCACCTCGCGAATGTAACACTCGTACTCACCTGAAGAGTGTGAGCGCCAGAGGGGTTTGTAAAATAGGAAAATACTTCGTAGTTTTGCACAATCAAGTGGATCAGTAGGGCCATATGAAGTCCATGACTTCCTGTACCTTAAAGTAATCCAAAACTAACAATGTATTGACTCTAAGATCGTGTCTATAGAGCTCTAGGAATGTTATAGAGAAGCAAGCCCGTTGGTAAACTCGATGTAGACTGCACAACTCATGGAACTATCAGTGCATGTCAAAATTCACATATGACCACTGAGAAAGCGAATAAGTGTGATTTGGTCCTGCCTGTTGCAACGAAGAGGCATAAAGCCACCTGGGGGATTTCTCTGATACCAGTAGCACTGTGTTGTCATAGAGCAAGTGTGGTTTTGCCTCTACTCTTTGCCCTGGAAAAAGAGTTGCAATAAGGTAAGATGTGTAGATGATGTCGAAAGACACACGGACCAACTCTAGCCAAAGTGTATGTATAATCTCATTGCTTTCAACTTCAAGATTAAAAGAGATCCTCTGGAAGTAAATCCGATGAAAGGTGGAGAGTAATTTTAGCTTTTTCAGAATTTTCACAACAATAATTTCCCCATTATATCCATTTCATTTCTTTAGGGGAATAAAATGGCTGAAATCAGAACTATTTGATCACCACGAAAAAAGAATAAATGCCTATCTTATAAGACAATTCTGTAACACAGGAGACTGGATCGATGATTTTCTGTCATAGCTTTTCAAAAAAGACAAAGCTTTCTTAAAAAAAATCAAATTTTCAATGGCAAAGAATCTGATACTTTTGGGTGTTGAGAAATAAGGAAGGAAGGGTAGTTTTCTGATCTATTATTAGCTCGATTTCATATTTTGTTTTCCACTTGGCGTTTCGATATGGTTTTTTTCTGTCATTTTTGTCTCAAGTCATTCAATGTCAAGATATCTAATCGATTGAATGTATTTTGAAGATATCTATCTGATTTCTTGGAATTTGTAAAATTAGAAGATGTCAAATTTTATATATAAATTAAAACTCAGGTTGAAATAATTAAAAAAAAAACAATAAAAATGATAAATTGGACAGTTTTTATAAAAGAAATATTTAAATTAATTATAGAACAGAATTTATAAATCTGTTTATTATAAAATAAATTCATATAACTTTAGCAATAGTTTGTACTTTATTTCCTTTTGGGTTAAGTTTACATTTACCTGAATAATAGCGGGCTATTAAAGTAGGAAATCTACAAAATGTAAAAGGAATCAAGCAGAACGAAATCGATTTTCTGAAAGAAATCGTCGAAATACCAAATCAATCATAAAAGTAAATCTTACCGGTTCATAAAAAAGCTTAAACAAATGAATTTTAAAATGCAAGAATTTAATATAGAAGTGGATTTTATGTTAAATATAACCTATACAATTTTGGAGGTTACTTCTGTTACAAAACAAATATTTAGCTCCACAACTAATTTTTAGTACTTTTCACTGCACTGGCATTCATTTTCAAAACTTTTTATCAAAACGATATCCTTCAATTTGTTTGTTTTCAAAGAAAACAAAAGCCAGAAAAAACACACACACAATTGCGGTATATGCAATATACACTGTTGTTTGTAAGAAACAACACCATGAAGGAATCATCAAAATTAAATGAATTTTGCAGAAAATATGAATTATAGGATTTTACAAAAATTAGTAAGTTTCAGAGCCACTGCGCATGCCTGACGTTCGCAGCACACTCTGAACTGATGCTGAAAGCGTATAATTAGAAGGCTGTTGAAAATGTTTATTTGTTAGCGGCGAACGTTTAGTGAAGTTTAAGTAAGCCTTCAACACGAAATAAGGAGAGATTCCAACAAATTACGGAGTTTGAACGGAGGAGGATTATCGGCCATCTAGAAGGAGGATTTTCCTACCAAGCAATTAAAGCTCGTGTTCCGTGGAATAGTTCCACAGTGATGCGAGTTTGGAAGCAGTGGACCGAAGAGCACCGAACAACTCGCAGTAGACGACGGAAGGTGACGTCTGCACAAGATGATCAACACCTGCTCTGCATGGCGGTGAATGACCGTATGGCTTCCTCCAATCACGTTGGTCTACTGCTACAGGCGTACTAATGTAGGCTTCTTTAATTCATCGACGTCTGCTGCACAAGGGATTGCGTGCGAGGATTCCTTTATACAGGATCCCCTTCACGGCAAACCGTCGACGGCTGTTTCTGCAATGGGCTCAGGAGCACAGAGCCTGGCAAGCTGATTGGCACCAAGTTGTTTTTCAGATGATACACGCTTCAATTTGGGGGACCATGGTGGACACATTCGTGTTAGACGCTGTGCCAGTGAACGCTGCCTTCCACAGTGCGTTATCGAACGACATAGTAGCCTACCATCCGAAATAATGGTTTGGGGTGCGATTTTGTATCATGGAGGATCCGATTTTCTACGAATAGAGGGTAATATCAATTTCAACAGGTACGTCCGTGAAGTGATACAGCCCGAAGTAATCCCTTCCTTCAAGGCATCCCTGGAGCTCTCTATCAGCAGGATAATGCACGCGAACATGTTGCAAAGACTGTTCGCGAATTCTGCTCAACCAAAACATGCACCTTTCTTTGGCCTGCTTATTCGCCGGATATTTCGCCTATTGAGCACGTGTGGGAACTGGTTGGTCGGCTTCTTGCTTAGGATCCGCATTCTGCAGCTTCAAAAGATAGACTTTTCCTGCGCATACCAGCAATACAAAATTATGTTCCACAATCAGTCATTCAAAATCTGTTTGACTCCCTGCCGCGCCGTATAGCAGCGCTTATTACAGCATGTGGCGGGTACACCAAATATTGATTCCAGGCACTTAATATTGTTTTTTTGCTTTGAAAATTTCATCATGTATTTGTAATAATATACGTCGTTTGTGAATCAAATTTCATTTAAATCTGTTGATTCTTTCAAAAAAAGTGTTGTATTTTTTTTACAAAGAGCAGTTTATAATATATAATACTCAGTTTTTAAGAATAAATTTTAGTTAATTTTTCTCTTCACTCCCATTGCTAAAGATATATTTTCAAGCTCCAAGTACCATCTGGATTAATTTAATCCATTTTTTCTTGTTTTTAAAAATAAAATATAAACGTAATGTTTTTTGAACCAAGTTATTTCGACACAAAAGTAAAATTTTATTAAAAATGCGTTCAAAATAACACTTTGAATTGGAAAAATTTTCACAGTCATCCTCAGAATCTACTAAAGGCATATTACAGTCCAACAGCCCAAGTGCTGGAACTTCAATATCCAACGATATTGTATTCTGTATCGCATATTGAATTTTTCCTCGATGTACAAGGTGATTCATAGAGTACACACTTTTCTTCCTGATGTTATAAAACAGTAGCAACCAAAGACAAGCACCACCTCAACTAATCGTAAGTTAGATGGACACTCAAAATTTATGTCTTGCCTCTGTGACGGAAATTGCACAGGTAATAGCCACAGTGCAACACATGCGAGATTACCCTATGATAAATCTGTGAAATGCCCTGAAAGAAAGTGTTTTGCTTCTTTCTTTTCGAGTAAACTGCCACGGGAGCCATTTGTTTGCACATACTAACTCTTTGGTTGATGCTTTTTTGCCTCTCTATCAAACTCAAAAAAAAGGTTTTGGTTTTATGCAATTTTTACTGAGTTATAGGGTAGTTTTGAATTAGTCCTCCATTACCATGCCCCTTTGTTTACATTCTAATGCCATGCTATCACAGCTGTCATGTACTTTGACAGGAAGAATTTTACTTACTGCAGACAAAGTCTCGATAATTTTAAATGTTAATTTATCAAATTCAGTATGGCAACACTTTGTTTTAACTGTATCCGAGACCGAAATTGACATTATTTGCTTACAATTCGTTCAAACTTGCGTTTGCATTTTTTGTTCAATTTTACTCAAACTTAATATTGACTTTACCAAAACAAAAAATGCTTTTCAGAACTAAATCTCATTTTAAATTGCATTTGTTGTTTAAAATTATTAGTATGGATCTTATATCATCGAGATATAGAAAACCTTAAGGTCACCCTACCAAAAGGAGGAAAATGTCTGAAAATAGCAAGACGCGATGGCAGAAATCTCCTGAAACTGTTGATGAAAAAAAAAGTAAATATATTCAAGAAAGATCCATTATCTGACCCAAGTTCATCTTCCCAACCGAAAGCAAGCTATATTTTCACTCACAAGGCTTTGTTTGTTGAAGTATTGCAAAAAGTTATTTGCAAATATTGTACAAACTGTGCCTTTGTTATAAAACAACGCTAGTCCATGGGATATTCTACAAAGATGAGACTTTTATGCGAATCATGCCATGAAAGCTGTGAAAGTGTGTATTCAAGTTTCCATGAGGAGTCCAAAAATTCATATGATATTAACAGCAAGCTGGTTAGTGTCTTCCTATCCATAGGCAGAGGGCATGCTGCTTTGGAAACTTTTTCATCTGTGCTCAACAGGCCAACAATGGACATAAAAACATTTACCAAATACATGCACAACTTATCCGTAAAAAACAAAGAGGTGAAGAAAAAAATGCTTGAAATGTCACATTAAGTAGCTAGAGAAGCTCACGTAAGAGTTGATTATTCTGTAAAATATCGGGAAATCATTGATGTGAGTGTGTCACATGATGGTACATGGAAAAAGCGAGGACATGCATCTAACCTAGGATTAGTAAAAGTCATCGATGTCCTTTGAGGACATGTCCTTGACTTTGATGAATTGTCGAAATACTGTCATAATTGTATAATTACTGGTCGAGATATGGGAGTCAATACGGCGGAATTTCACATATGGCAAAAACAATATCCCGATGAGTGTGACAAAAACTTCGATAGAGCTTCCGAAGCCATGGACATGCATGTTGCACTAGTTATGCAAAGACGGTCAATTAGTGATTGCCAATTGAGATTCGTTTCCATGCTGAGTGATGGCGAATCAAAAACTTTTCAATTTTTGTCAGAAAATAAAATATATAGTACTGGTGTAAAAATCGAGAAGGAGAATAGTGCTTAAATCATATTCCGAAGAGGTTAGGCACATCGTTACGCAACATAGTAAAAGATTGGACGGTGCAGAAGATGACTCTTGGTGGGCGTAAGCAGGGATGACTTACAGATAAAAACATAACAAAGTTGCAAAATTACTACAGGAAAGCAATAAAAGATAATGTTCTTATCCACCAAAAAATAAAGCTAATAAATACCTTAAAATCTAAAGATGTTCCGGAAAACACTGAAAAAATTTGTTTTTAACTTAGGAATTTTTAGTAATATGATACCGTTATGTTGTGCTGTGCATTTTGTAAAAAAAAAAAAAAATAGTGTCGTGCAAGACTATTTTAGGTTAACCATGAATTATGAGTTTAAAATTTAAGGTATTTCAGGGATTATTAAATGTATTGAAACATTTTCGTGAGATTACTGGAGTATTAACATTGAAACATTTTGCAAAACTTGATGCAATTTGTGTCTAAACGACATTCCCAGTCAGTGGTAAAAGTTGCCCGAAAAAAATAGATACATAAAAATTAGCTAAACAATGGATTATATAAAAATTAGCAAAAAGATATTTTAAGCTGTAAAACTGGTGAATTTTAATTAAATAATTGTGTAAAAAAAATATGTAATGGACAGTACAAATATTCATTTTCCCGAAAAGCGATTTTTCCGTTATCTTTTAAAATTTCAAAAAACATAACTTAAAATATTACCAATAAATATCTTTGAAATTTGGTTCCATTTTTCTGACAATGTTTTTTAGGCGTGAAGTAAAAGAAAAGCTATAATATGAATAGTTTTTAAATTAGGATTTTAGTATTTGTGTAAACGGTGTTGTGTGTTGAATATGGCAGATTTCTTGCATTGGCTGTTCGACTAGCTCTAGATTTTTTATTGATGTTTGTAACCAAAATGTTTTACTACAAACCCTTGACACATATACAATGATTATTTTAGTTCTTAATTTATACAAATTGGGTCAATAGATTTTTTTGTAGAATATTTAGAATGTTCCTAAAATTTCTTCAAAATTCCTTATAAATTTACACATTTTGTGTAGTTTAAATAATTTACGGTAAATATTGCATAAGCATAACTTATTTACATACAAACTGAAGTTAAATAAGGTATAAGTTTTGTTCCAAGTGCTATTTTATAAAAGAAGGGCTTCGAGAACGTATTCGAATATCTTAAATATATGTATTTAAGAAGTATTTTATTTTTAGAGAAATATACAGGAAACGATTTACACAATTTTTTATTTATTCCCCTTAAGCCTTATTTAAAAAACAAATACTATTTTGGCAATAGATTATTGCTTTTTACATAGTGATGAAGAAATACCCTTGAATACCTCGCGTTGCATAAATAAAATAACATTCTGCATATGATATAGGAGAATACCCCTCTAGTGTTCAAACCATAATAATACTTTTAATTTTAGCAAACAATGTATGGATTTGGACAACTTATGTAGCTGGAGTCAAAATTTGACCGAAAAATAAAAAGACCTTTTCTAGAATTTGAAAACAACAGTTGCCAATATTGCTTCCATAGTTACAACCATCATGGAGTAACTTTCTTGGAACATGGCGATGTATGTTTAAATCGATTACTCCTCAGGATACACTTACGTCTTTCCTGTCAATTAAACTTTCGATTTCTTACTTCCGTGAGTATCTAACTGCTCAAGGCATAACACATTCTCAGTTCATAATAGAAGATCCACTAAATCTGCAGAATAAATGCAATAAAAGGCTTTTTTCCCTTTTGCTTGCCATAAAAAGCATGGTTGACGTTAAGAATTTTTTTTAAGTATTAGTTGCTTGAGCCATTTAATATTATATTATGTTTCATAAATAGAATCGTTGATTTTATTACACTACTATGATAAAGAAATAGGAATACATAAGGAAATGTAAAATACAATATGTTCCCTTATTATTAGTATAACAGAACCCCCATATTTTCTTTTAGCTGCAACAATATCAATTCATTAAGGGAATTTGTAGTGGTAAATTTATTTTTCAATTTCTTAGTGATATGTAAATATTATGTAACCTTGTGCATTCTAATTTTGTGTTTTCTTAATTTAACTAATATTCGCAAGCAATGCCGTCCCTAACATTACATTGGTATTTCAATGGGAACTTCGCAAAATATTGAAGATACAGCCAAATTGGCATTCAAATACAGTCAAATTGGCGAAGATGGCATCTTTTTTAGCGATCAAATTTAGCAACTAAATGAAAATATTGGCTACTTGGTGACCAAATGGTGCTTCTGGAAAAACCTGGAGAAATCCATAATATCATGATCTATGACATAAGCGGATTTTTCATGTTAATGGTGGAAAGCAGCCACGCAGACTATAAATAGAGGTCACCCGCTGAAAAGTGAGTCAGTATTACTTCAGCTGTTGAGGACTTCACCAGCTACATATGATTTTGGATAATCTTTATCATTACTTACTTGTATTTTTAAATACTTATAGTTGTACCCGAGCACTGTAGAAGGTGCGAAAACCTCTTAGAAATTATTGTGCGGTTTTTTCTACTATATCCTGTATTTTAAGGATTGCTTTTTGACAATTATTTCTTCCCTCTTTTTAAGATCTGTTTGGCTCGTTTGGACTAAAAGCGTAAAACCCATGGACCTCAATTAACACATTATCTTATTCTATTTATCTATCAATTGGATCAAAATACTGGTTCTAAATTTCCACGCAGCTAGTTCAAACATAAATAACGTTCTATTCATCAAAATCAGAAGATTATTTTTGCATCAAACACCTCTCAGTGTGATTTCTAGTTACAAAATAAATCTGAAACAAATAATTTTGTCTCCATTGGTTAAATGTTGGTTGGGCATTAAGGAAATTTTGTGTACAATAATGCAATTCCTTTGAACGACTTTAAGATCAATGTTTTCGTTTTGATAATGAAACGCATACAACTATTTCATTTTTTTTCTTACTATTAAATGTAAAAATCCATAAAATCTCAAACAGGAAAAAAATTTATTCTTCTATCCCGAAAAAATATTGTACATAAATTATAAAATTACATAAATAAAATAATTGTACATAAATTATATTATATTTCTCTCTTTTTTTCCATACTTATAAATCAAAGAACAACTAAGATAATTTATGTTATTTGCTCTAGCATATTTGCGACGCCAGAGCAGAAAAATAAATATTTTAGAGGGAAAAAGGAAAATCTCAGCACTGATAAAAATGCTTGCTTAAGTTCAAGAAAACCTCTTGAAGTCTTAATCGATAAATAGTAGATATTATCTTTATTACAAAAAAGTGTTTGGTGGACAATAATAGTTCTATCTATATCACACGACTGTTTCATATAAACTTTCACAAATGTAATACATGCATTTAAGATACAAACACATTTCCTAATCCCATTAACGCTATATATATATAAAAAAAGACTATCTACACGAGATAATCTATGTTATAAATTGTTCTCAATGTAAGAAAAAAAGATGAATTAAGAAGATTTATTTTTAGTGATGAAATCTGCACGAGACAATTTACTGGAGTACTCTAAATATAGCTTACATCCTAAACACATTTTACGTGTTCGGACAAATCAGTTAAAATACAAAAGATTAAATAAATAACATGGGAAATACATAAAAGTACATCGATGAAAGAAAAGGGAAGGCATTTAAGAGAATTTTAATATGAATATGGCTTGAGTTCCATTCGTAAAAATGTTTTGTGTGTTCTTACTTTCTACCCCAGTAACAAAGTGGATGAAAATCATCTTATTATATTTGAGAGTCAGATAAAGAAGGCGAAAGCATACAATTTTATATGAAAGCATCTTAAACGTTGTCTTAAATGTAACATTTCAAATCATTTTATTTAAGACTATTATTCCCATTGAGATAAGTGTTCTCTGCCCTTACCTGCTGTCTTAAGAAATCGTCATTTGATTGTTCTACCGATATTTTTGATAGAAATGGCAGTGAAAAATTATAGAATTAGAATTTTTTTCTAAGCGAATTTTTTGTTAACTGCACATTTTTGTATTTATAAATAATTCAATATTTCTTAATGCTTCTGCATCAGTTCCAGGAAAACAAGCATTTGTTTTACTTCATCAGCAGCAGCATTGACATTACAATTCTTTGTATAAATTTGAGCCTTCTTTTTTCCATTCTGCCCTGCTACTTGCAATTAATCTCCATTTCTTCACTTTTATAGGAAGGCAAAGTCGTCACAAACCCAGTCTTTCCATTTCTTTTGGGGATTTCCATTTGGACTTTTATTAGAGAGAGTTGCATTAAAAATTTTAAATGTTGTTCATTCTGGGCTCATTCTTAGAACATGAACTGCCTATCTAGTTCTGCTTAGTTGTATGGACTTAATATAATAGCATCACTATTAAAAAGCTTATTACATATATTTCAAAATTAGACCTTTTTCACCAAGTTTTGTTATCGAGAACAGCACCGAATATTGATAGCAGGACCTTTCTTTCAAAAGTCGCTAAGATATTTTTTTTTTTTTTTTTGTCAAGGCCCATGTCTCTGAAGCATAAGTCAAAAGTGATTTAATTTAACTGACCTTTTTTTTATTTTACGGATTTGTTACATATAGGTTATGTAAATAATGGTATGCTTTACTTACGTGAAAATCTGATTCTTATCCAAATGTTAGTTTTCCCACTTTTAAATATTTGAGTAAAAATAAATAATTCATCTGCTGTTTAGCTTAAATTAATATTGGTTGAAATTTTAGAAAAATTGATTTAATGATTTCAGGATTATTTTTTATTATTAAGTTTCTAATTGATAAAACACAAATACCTGTGTCCGAAATTAAAACTGTTAGCAGTGTAACTAATTCAATTCAATAACAATATTTTCTTTCGGCATATATTTTATATCATTTACGATTTGTGGCTCATCTGTGTACCTTATAGTATGTGGCACCAAATAGGGCATGGGCTGGACTAGACCCTGAATCGAAGAACCAATGATGTTGTGGGCATGGTCTGAAGGTACCGGTGCGAAAAGATTTTATTTCCCAAGGGGAATGGAAGAGATTTGGTGGGACTCTTTAGCGTCATGCAGTCTTTAGCGTGTTTAGCAGTCATGTTCGAGAATTACTACATACATGTATTCTTTTAATATATGACTTTTTATTTTAGAATAATATTTATACTGTATAATATGTACTTTTTAAAATTATTTTGAAGTAATTTTATACATATGTACAATTGTTGTTTTATTTTAGTTTAAAATTTAGATGTGTTAGAAAAAAAATCGGGAGTTTTTTCTTATACTCTTGATAATTCGAAGTTTTTCATTGGTCCCTAAAACTTCGAATTATCGAGAGTCAACTGTATGGATATTAATGCTATCGCTACTATCATATAATTCCAGCAAATCCATTTCACTAAAAAAAGTTTACTGTCCACTTTTTTTATAAAAAAAAATTAAATGAAGCTATTTTCTTTTGAGAATATCTACATCTAAATGTTTCTTTTTTTTTTTACAAAATGTTTGAGAAAATTATTTTTAAATATTATTTTGCACTTCAATCAATAAAAGACTATATTCGAATGCCGCATCTACGAATAATACCTCTTTAAAGTATAAGATTATTTAAATTATTTTGAAGGCGGAAAGGAAAAGCATTTTACTTTATTATTAAATTTCAGAAAAACATGCCTTTTTCATTTAACCAGCTAACTGTGGCACCCCCGTTTGAGAGAGCGAAACTATGTGTGCCACGGAAATCAAGCGATAACGCGTATACTCGTCAATTTCTTTGGAAATGTCACTGTTAAAATATTGGATAAAAAAATATGGCAATTTTATAAAATAAGCCCAATTTTATTACTAACACTTGTTTTACGGGAGTATATATGTATGAGTTATGAAGTAAGTTACCCGAGGCTGACGGTCTTTCCGATCGTAAGTTTTATGCATATGTATGAATTTTATTGATTGTTATACTTCCCGAACTGAAGATCTAAAAATACACAGATTTACTCTTCATTCTATACTGACAAAAAATATTTTCTACTTGCCTTGACATTAAGGAAGTTCTGGAGTAGGTACCGTAGGGCAGTGCTTTTCAAATTTTCAATGTGGTGACCCAATTTTCAATTATAATTTTCATCGCGCCTCCTTCTACAATAATAATGTACTTAAATGCAATTAAAATGTACTATGGCGCTAAAGCTAAAATACGAATTTAACAATAAACCATAAAAATTTTCAAGATAAGAATTAAATTTTGTATATTACAAGCACATGGAAGACACTACTAGTTTACGTTAAATTAATTTTTTTTTAAATGTATTGATAAATTAATTATCAAATACATTTAGAACTGATAGATTTATAAGCGTATTGTGTCAGTATAAATGCGTTTTAAATTTTATTATTTCAATGTATTTTAGTTTGTCTCCTTTCAGTAAATCAATACTTATTTTAAATCGTGTTTCCGACTTTTTAATATGCTCACGCCCCCCACAGAGGGATATCACGTCCCTAAGCGGCACGCCTACACAGTTTGAGAAACACTGCCATAGGGTTGATCACACTCCTCTTACCAGAAAGCATGCTCTTAACATTCCCAACCCAATAAAATAACTATTCTTTAGCCAGCACGGTATTGGGCCATTACTCTTATGTCAGCACATGGTTGCAACATCAAACAATCCACATTTACATCACTCGATAGCTAAGTAACTTGAAACCAACAGGGTTATCAATGGGCTAAGCGTCTGGTTAGTGTCACGCATTTGTCTCATGGTTGACTGTACCTGAAGGAATCCTATCATAAATAAACTATGACTTTTGCCCTTTTAGATGTGCGATTCTATGGGTGAACTTTTACACTGTTTCTGCCGGTGCCTAATTTTTTTTTTTTTATTTTTACGTACTTTATTTATTTTACTCCAACCTGTCCTTAACATATCCTAATCATCTTGACATTTGAGAATAGTATTTGCTTTTCTCAAAAATTACAATTGCCATTGACCACAGCTTTTAACGAATGACGAGTATACTCATTATGACAAAAATTCCTTCAACTTCTCCATAACAATTTAAATAGCCAATGACCATAGCTTTTAACGAAGGACGAGTATACTCATTATATATTCATTATATTAGTATACAAATTCCTTCAACTTCTCCATAACGAGTATACTCTTCAATCACAGTTAACTGTGGTTAATACTTAAAAAATATACATCATGGCAGTTTTAAGAAACATATCAACCACATTTTAGGCCAATTACGTTTTAGCAATGTATTATATTAAGTGAACTGTAAGAACAGTTTCTTTTTTTATTTATGCTTTAAGACATTTTTTTTTGCGTTTTTTTTTTAATTCACTGTGAAATACTTATTTACTGTGCGTCTGGCACAGAATTTTCTGACTAAAGAATTCTTTGGGAAAACTACTTAAAGAAACTTTATACGATTGTATTGTTTATTTGCGAGTTTTTTGTGTGTTTATTCCTTCTTTTCAAGATAGATTTTCACCATTCTTAAATATAATATAGAAAGAGAGATCATTTTCCTTCTGTTCACTTAAAATGTTTGTTTTTTTTAAAAAAAAATCAAAAATGAAAGTGCATGTTTATATTAAACACTTCTAAGATAGATAGTATTTTTAAATAAACTACTGATAATTAAGTCATTTTGAAATTAAATAGTCTAGTCAAAACATTATTTGTTCAAATTATTTTTGTAATGTATTTAGACCAATGAAAATATATAGTCGTCACAAAGTTTATTTTATAATGGTTTATATGCCCAAGTTGGAGGGTTTGATCTCAGCACAAGTCAGGGGATTTTTTTTCATGATGCCAAAAATTGACAGTGTCCATGTCGTACGATTATGATGCTTGTGCAAGATCCCAAGAGGGCCAGTTTGGCTTAGATGCTCTTGGTAAAATTAGATTTCGAGGTAAAATTTTGCATCGTCAGAGTTTAGTTTCCTCTTCCTGGTGAGGAAATTGAGTTTAAATTACATTTTGACAGTTTATATCTACCTATATGGTGCTATTCTAAAAAGTGATAGCAGCTCCAGGGGAGTGTTCAAGGTCTGCAATGGCAATTTCCAATCCACAGCTCCAATAGAAAGAATAAAGATGTTTCCTTAATTCTATGTTACTTCGAATGCATAATTCAGCAATACTAAAAGTAATGTTTTAAATTTTTAACGGCACACATTGTTAAATTGGTAAAATAAATGTATTGTCTGCCTGTTTCAGATAAAATAATGACGGAGCATTTAATATGCCAAATTAAGAAATTTAGAGAGAAGATTCGACACACACATATATATATTTAAATTGATTAATCACCGATAGTTTTAAATGACATGTGCAATGACAAAATTAAAGTATTTTTACATTGATTAGTATATTTAATTCAATTTATAGTTTTGCTTATAACTAACCATTTAACATTTGTGAGAATGAAATATAACCTCTTTATGTGTGTAACCTTATTCATACAATTATCTCTGATAGATATGAAATTATTTTACAATATTTTGAAGAGTTTTAAAGTTTTTATTCACCCCTTTATATTTATCAAAGATGTGTGGAAATGCATGCATAGTTATGCGCACTGTATTTGTTCTCTTTAATTGAATATTTTAAAGATTTGAAGATTATGTGATATTTATATTTTAAAAAAGGTTTCTTAAAAATGCAGTATAAAATCAGAATTATAATTAATCACGCTTTCAAGAAATGCCATTCGCCAATTGATAGAATTTCTTGAAGCGCACCAAGTGGAAGGTTAAATTTTACGTCGCATCATATTGCACTTAATGCATTCTTGCATATTTACAGGGTATTTGATTCATTTTGTCCCCAACACGCCCTCTAGGAAGAGAAGCCAGAAGGTAAAAGACAAGATGGATCTAAGATCACAGACCAGTCTTTGATCATGAAGATAACGATGAAAATTGACTCCTCATAAAAGCTGGCTTCTACTGAACAGTATGTCACCGTATTTGCCGAATTGCCACTGGTGAGCTTTGGCAATAGCAGTAGTTGTATTATTCAAAGTTATTACGACATAAAAAACCTAATTTTTTCAGAGATATAATATAGCCGCAGGAAATGGAGACTAAAAACCTTAATATTGTCGGTCAAATTATCAGAATTCGTAACTCTACAAAATATAGAAATAAGAATTTTACTTACATCTAATGGACTATTTTGAAGTTTATCCATTGCAGAGCATAATGTGGAGAACCCGATAGACAGTAATCGAAGAGTCATGTGAAAGAAACTGAACAAAATAAATTTTTCATAAGATCCAAAAAAGTCATTTTCCATTTATGGTATTTTTTTCGAATTCCTAAACAAGAATAAATCTGAGTAAAATATAAAAAGCACCATCTGAAGTTTTAAGAGAGTAAAATTAAACTGCAGACAAAAGAAATTTCGTACTGAAGTTTGAATTAGATTAGATTTTCCTTCTTTTCCCAAAATTAACATTTTTCATAAGTAAAGTGCCTTGATTATAAATTTTATTTGTTTATCTTTCTTTTTAAACACATTTTCTGAAACTGATTGAAAAAAATTATTTTTGGTCATGTGATTTAGAGAAATATAATAATAGTCAGGTTTTTGAAATTAACATAAAATAATTTTCTTCAAAACTATTACATTGCACCTAGTCATTAAGATTCATAAACTGCAGAACAAACACGAATAACACATCGAACAATGTCTCACAAAACACATGTTCTTTTAAAAACAAACACATTTAGAATAGTTTATTTTTTTTTAAATTCTTTCAAATTAAATATTTAGCATCAATATTAAGCGTAGCTCCAATAAATAACATTTATCATATCATAACACATTTTAAATGTTAAAAATGTATAATTTTATATCCCACATATAAACCCACAGAATATTTTTTTATATTTAGAAAGCATAATTAATTAACAAAACTATTAATAGTTTAAGAGATAAACACATTTAACTTTACGCCGGTGAAGATAAACGTAGTTTAAGTATTAAAATAGAGTATACAAATATCATTATTTTCCTCAAATGTTTCACTTTTGATCAAACTTTATTAAACATTATTTTCATTACTGTATTTTTTTAAGATGCACTTTTCCTTGGATAGTAAAAATACGGAATTCTCAACATTCGCGTAATGAAAGGAATTGCATTATTTTATTATCCGAATATTTTTTACGTGCCTTTTTTCATGGAATTTCAAAACTGGAATTAGTTTTAAATAGACGTTATTTCAAAAGTATATACAGTAAAGTACTTTTGACGCGAAAACGCTTAAGAAATGCCGGTTAACACGAAATAATACATCTCCCCGATCAATTACTATATGTTTTCATGCATTTTTCTTCTCTTATGACGAATTGCTTAACATGAAAAAATATCTCCCTTTCTTTAAATGAACAGTTTCTATATAAATGGACTATCCTACTGTATCACCGGAAGAATCCGTAGCAGTAGATGCAGATAATGAGCATGAAGCCATAATTATGGCAGACCAAGACATTTTAGAGTTTGTCCAATGCCAAAAAATATCATTGATGCAAAATGAATAATGCAGATCCTGTTTCCCCGTCATCTGAAATAAGGAACATCATGAAAAGAGAGTGCAGTTACATAGAAGCACATTCCAATGGTGAAGTGAGTAAGTAACAAAATGGATGACATCGAACAATTTGTTGACAATTTAAAACTAAAAAGGAAAATGCAAAGAAAAATATCAGATTCTTTCCCCCCAAACTAAATAAATGTTTTGTTTTTGAAAAAAAACGACAATTTATATTAGTTTTAATTAAGTTATTGTGAGTGTTTTTATTCCATTGTGATTTTTATTAAATACATGCATATTTACATTATATATAATAAAGTTTATATATACATAATAAACTTAATTTCGTGGATCATATAGTTTTTTTTTTACTTATTATTATTTGCGATATCCTTTTACAGTACATTCTTTTACCACGGAAACGTATTTTAGTCCCCTCAATTTAAAATTAAGTGATTTTCAATGTATCATAACAAATATATTTCATATATTTACCTTTGGCATTAAGTTATCAACAACATCTATGTATCAGGTTATAGAATTCTGTATGAATGGGTGGATACAATACATTCACTAAGGTATTTCTTGGGGTTTACTTATGCATTGATATTTAATAAGTATTTATTCATAAATATGTTTCGAAAGGATGATAAATGTATGGCTGAAATAACTCCAATGAAACAATACAATATCCAAACTAATTATAATCTTCCTGCCATTTTCGAAGAAAATTACGTTTATTTTCAATAATTAGCATGGAAGTCGTATCAATAACACATGGAATTTTGGCATTATACAGTAGACGGAAATACTGAATTCTCTTTTCCAAAATTAAGCATTTCTCAAATAATGGGGTGTGTTCCCCCTGGAGGGCGTGCTAACTACGAGTGTGGCACGAGCATTTTGAGAAGCCGAAAACAAAAGATTATTTTAAAAAATTATAATTCACTGAAATAAACAAACAACATATATTTTGACATAATAAAATATGTTGTTGTGGGGTGCTTTTATACTGAGATATATATGAAGACGAGAGAGGAAGGACAGAAACATGCATTGCAAACACAGAAGAATATAGACTTTTTATTACAAATGATGATCCCAGCTTACAATAGAAGGGGTTTGCTGATTTCTATTCGAGACGGGAATCCATTTCAGGAGAAAGTCCGACTTCTTTTCCCGATTCGAAATCCATGCCTTATTCGGAATTCGAACCCAAACGCACTTGGTTACTAGCCGAAGGTAATATCTTCCATACCGGTAGGGAGGCATAATAAAATATAAAATACACATTTGCACTGATATAATACCCGTATAAATGTATCTCAGTACTGCACAGTTTATTTACCAATACTAAATTAAGAACAAGTTTAATAACTGTCAGTGACCCCATGGGTTTTTCATATATAAAAGTTTTACAAAAATTAACACTCAACTTGATTATTTGTGCGGAATATTATAAATCCTTAACCGGTTAAAAGTTACGTAATTCCCTTCCCCATGCTCCCGTTTTGCGTATGTGTTTTATTGTGAAAGGGATGAAAAAGAATAAATAAGGAAAACCTTCTCTGAAATAACTAAATCCTTTGCAAACACACACTGTCACTGTTCTTTTATTGCATTCTGAAGCCTTCCAATATTTTTATGTATAGCAGTACGCAGAAAAAAATCGTACTTCGAAAAGATGTATATATACGTCTTCCTGGGGCAATTAACTCCTTAGTTGAGTGAGACGTTTATATACGCCACACAGGGGGCAGTTTCCCGATCTGGCGTACGGAAACACCAAAAATGAGATTGCGCGAATAAAAAACAACAACCCACAATTTATGGTTCTCATAGGCCCCTTAGCCGTGTTGCGATCAGTTTTCTCCTGTACGGGATTGCAACTCTCCAACAGGTAACGGTTTAGATCTGGTTTGTTGGGGCTACGAGGAACATCTGTGAGCCCCATTTTCCAGTGAAAAGTACTATCGTTTCGTCTGACCAAGATTTTGTATCTTTGGGGATTTTTCTTTGAAAACACACGTTATGGGTAAAAAAAAAATTATTTGACTCTCAAATTAGGCTCAAATTTGATTCAAAAATGTAAAAAAGTAACATTTAGCACAAAACGTAATTCCCACAAACATGTTTTTTTTTTTTTTTCTTTTTGTGTTTTATTGGACTAGAACTTTTGCGATTGACACGGATTGATCATTGTAACACTTAAGCCACATAGAGTAGATATGGACCTTTAATTTAATACCAAATTAGCTGTTACTTCCTGCAACCTCCAAAGTTTATAATTTTTGTTCAGTGTTATCCATCGGTATTTTTGCGAAGCTAGTTTCGCCTTCTTATTTCTCTCCGTAAGAAGGCGTGCCAACATGAGTCCAGAGTGCTAGTGAGTCGCAATCACGCAATAAATATGTCTAATGCTCAGATACTACAAACACCCCCTACCTACACAATCAAGCGCACTATGTTGTTCCAATTCACTGCTTTCCAAAATCTCTCCTCATCATAGATATTATTCTTTATTGCATATGTACAATGCTAATGCTTGTAGATGCGTACTTTTTAGGGTTATATTTGTTCAATGTGTTAACATTTAATCTAACTTGACCGCCCCCCTATTTTTTGTAAATATTCTCCCACATATCGCATTATTGTTGCTGTTAATATCTTTAAATCTTTGTTAAACTAGGTCAACTTATAACCGGTTTTTTTTTCTTGATCAAATTCACACTTGACATAAAATTTCTGAGCCCCTAATAGACCTATTTTTGGTAGAAAATATATATAGAGAAATATTATCAAATTTACTTTAACCCAGGAGAAAACGCGCGGGGCACAGAGTCACCCCAGGCTAACGAAGTCGTTAATTCTGGGTAAACTGTTCATTTGATACCAATGAAATTGACAGTATCCTCCTACAGGACAGTCTTTTATGGGAACTAAAATGTATTTGTAACATATTTCCTTCTTTTTAGGCGTGGCAAACGTTTTTTTACTGTTTTAAGGTACTTGTTTTAACTGAGTTCCCGGCGTGACCACTTTATTTTCAAGATATTTTCTATGAACATGCTACATTTCCCCCCTGTGAACAACTTAGTAGTTTTGATTGCTGATTTGTACGACTAATGGTTTGTAAATGTAAATGAGCAAAAGGAAAACGAATTACATTGAAGGAAGTTGAATATAATCAAGCAATGAAGTTGAAATAAAGCAGATTAATCATCATAGCGAAATTAAAAATAAGAAAATCGATGAACAGGAAACGTTTGAGGATAATTTTCAATTTCTACCTAAAGAACTCCATCATGAAAAATATGAAGCCATAAGTGCAGCACAAAACACTTTTCTTTCTGTCAAAAAGACATAAGCAAGAAAAAGTTCAACATGCTGTTTGTCAATCATCAAAGGGCAATAAAACAAAAATAATTTGAACAACATATCACAGTTTTGACTGCAAAAAACATTCCTCTAATGTTAGCAAAAAGTTCCCGATTTGTGTTTTTGTATTAAAGCCACTCACAATTGAAATTTCTTTGTTCAGCTTGATATTTTTTCTCAAATTATGAAAGAAAAATGTAAACGTCTTTGAAAATATGTAGGTATGCTTTCTCTTAGTTAAATTATATACTGGATTCACAATTTGTATCATATACAATAAAAATAATTATAAGAAAAGGACTGCGGTGACTCAGTCACCCCGACCAACCATTAATGTTAGTATTGAGTGAGCGCCGGCTTCTGGGTAAATTACAATGATTTTTGATAATTACATTATGAGGACTTTAAAGCCATAATATAATCTCCGTGCACCAGGTCTTGAAAATTGTCCATTGCGTGGAGCATGCGTCATCTAGATCAGACATCTCAGCAATAGATTGCCCACAACGTCAACAGAAAAACTTTCAAAGGACAACCAAACCTACTGAATATGTATAGCAATTGCAATAATTGGCTGGAAAAAGAACCTTCTCTCAGACCGTTCAAAGAAATTCAAACAGAAAAACAACTTTCTCGTCTAGGAAAGGCTTATGCGGAAAAGCCTACTTCTGCAAGTCAAACAACAAAGGAAAAGGCTAAAAACACTTAACGACTGGTCCGAAGAACTCTTTTCGTCTTGGTCGTCAAAGGCATGCAAGGTGTAGATGCAGACTGGTAGGTCTGTGTTTAAAATAAACACTCCTGCCAAGGTCAGTAGCTTGTCATCGAAATGCTATCTAGAACTTTCTGAAAGTAACAGTGTCATTGTTCTAAATTTTGACAAATAATAAACTGTTTAACAAATAAAATAATCTAAATAAAAATTTAAAAAATAACGTCAAAAATAACGCAATTTTTTAAAAAAAAATTTTTATATAATCTAATTTATGAGATAATAAATCCATTCTTCACGAGAGAAAAAAAAGTAAATTAAGTTTAATTTAATTCAAGATTAAAGATTTGTAACACTTGTTAAAAATTCCTTTTAGGAAAATATTTTCAGAAGAAATACAAATGCAAGGAATGCAAATAAAAAAAATATTAGTAATGTTTTGAATAAATCATGTACTTTAAAGATAAATTGTTACTGAGAATGAAATTAAATATTTAAGGTTGTCCAGTATTTACATAGCTGGAATTCGATTATAATCGTTATATTTACATTACATGAAAGAAACAAGGATCACTTCTCCCTCGTTATGAATTTACTATTTGCATGTGTTTTTTTAAAATGTTTTGTTCTATTTAAGGTATCCGACTACCCTAAAATTGTGCATTTTGCCAATTTTTTTATGATTTTATTTTATACGCCATCTTATTAGCTTTATAAAAATACTAAGTTTATCATTTTCCGTTCACTAGAACAAAAACTACAGGTGTTTTAGTAAAAGTAGATCCCATTACTTTAAGCAATATGTCATACTTTAAAACGCGTTTTACTCGAATGTGTTTTTTTTAAATACTCAAACGGGGACACACACACAGTGATTGCTAAGCAAATTTTGAAAATATTTCATTGACATTTTTTCTGTGAGTTCTGCATAATAGTAGAATTGCTTTAACCTTCAGATTTATCAATCACTGTTTTATTACAAAATTTAGTCCTTTATGTGAATATAATCACTTTTTTTTTCCAGCAATTTCACATAACCGAGATAAAGTGCTGTAGCTTTTGTAAAAAAGAAAATATCACTTATCCTGAAGTTTATTTCAAAAATGAATAACATAGCAACACATTAAAATTAAAAATTGAATTTTCCCCCCTAAACTTTTGGTACAGAATTGGGCCGCGTTTATGCTACATTTTGTAAATTGTTACCTATTTTCCCCCATTTTAGTAATAATTTATTTTACTGTTCTTAATTTGAGCATATTTTTCTTAAAATGTACTAAACATATCCAAAAATAACAAAAAGATCTCCATATCTCCATTTTTTAAAAATAGTTGTTGCAAACCGGATACCTTAAAATACTTAATATTTAAAATCGCATTAGTCAGTTTTAATTCAAATTCCCCACAGTTTTATATATCAATAACTTGTACCAATACATAGGTTTTTATCAGAATTTATTCAAGTTTTGCACTTGCATATCTCAATATCTACTAACTATACTATAATATTTTATATGATCTTAACCTAGGAATCATTTTTTTATAATTGGACTTAAAATAAAAACTTGTTACGATTCATAGACTCACGTTTCAGTTCTTAGACATTTTAATCATGTGTCAATTCACCTAAGAACGAAAAAAGTTTCCTATATCATATATAATTAAATAAGGTTTTATACTAAAATTATTTATTGATATTTGAATTAATATTTCAAAAATATATTAAAACATTAGCTCTATATCATTAAAAATTTATTGATTACTTAAGATTTTAGAGGGAAAATTTGTGTGTTCTATGTCCACCATTTATATAAAACTATTTATACAGCATGATGCTAAATTTATGCAACTTTTCTGTTTTCCAAAGAAAGCGAAAGAACAAGAACGTAGGCGAAACGAATGAAAGAATTTTTCGATTTCGGAGTGAATATTTTACTGTGAACCGGATGCATTTTAGTAGCTTCCTAGGCTCAGTAACTCACGAACCATAAAACAAGAGTTTTGCTTGGAATGTGTTTGGCTCGCTATATTTTGAAATGTTTCTTTTATGTTTTCACTTTATTTTGAAGAGTTTTGTACAAAGGTTATAAATTTGATTCAGAATAAAATAAATCTCTACATTTCGTGGTTAATTTT
Organism: Trichonephila clavata; assembly: GCA_019973975.1. Classification (NCBI taxonomy): domain Eukaryota; kingdom Metazoa; phylum Arthropoda; class Arachnida; order Araneae; family Nephilidae; genus Trichonephila; species Trichonephila clavata. Next base: position 30,352 of record BMAO01000605.1, read on the forward strand.
TAGGGATGAATATTCATGTATGGGGTTTGATAAAGTTGGTTACATTATTTTTGATGCATTTCCCGCATTTTTTTTAAATATTTGTATCGTACAATATTTCAAAAATCTATTTGTTTTGAAATCATTTGTGTCTTGCATTTTAATTCAATATATCAAATGCATTTTATTTCAAATATTTGCATACAAACATTGCATATCACTATAAATATGAATTTCTGTTTAATATTAATAATTCTCAATAAAATTTGATTTTTTAATTGTTTATTATTGTTGCACATGCAAGTAGCACATAGTTTTTGTAATATACATAATTTTTAATCAGAGTTAATAATGCTATTCAACTCTCCAAATTTTCTCACCCTTTTGAGAGTCTGGGGAGATTTAATGAGTATCTGCTCCTCTACATGGTGGCATATTAATAGCATCAAGCCATGGCGTAAAGCATTATGACTCCCAAGGAAGAATGTAAGGTGAGTTTGTGGGAGGAATAATAGATAAAAAGACCCATATTTTTGACCAGTTAAAATCCTGCATTCTTTAAATTCTGTACACAAGCCTGTTTCATTTAATATTTAGAGATCCGATAAGAGTGGACTTGCGAACATCAATTCCCTTGAATGAGTGAATGCCAGCCTCCTGCATCCAGCCTATTCTGCTACTTTAGCGATTTTGGCGTCATACATCGTACATGTCAAGTAATGAGGACGGCATCTGAGCTGGCAGCCTCTTTCCTAACTTTCCACACCACACCAACGGAAGGAGGTTCTATCCTCGAGATATTTATGGTCCATCGACCCCCTCTTCATGGTGGGTCATCAGCAGTACGAGACTCGAATTCATGACTTGATCATTACATTCACAACTAGGCAACAGCTGCAATTAACTCTCTTGAATGGGTTATTGATTTTAAGAAAATATACTTCTGTCTTAAACAAATACAAGTCCTGTCTATTTTATTCAAGAAGAGAAAGCTATATGAATTTTTTCAATATAATTGGATGCTTAAGCTGGGATCCATATACCAACTATTTGAAAATAGTCACACAATATCATTAAATACCCAATAAGGTGGGTGTGTAAAAATGCTAGTATGCATACACACACAAGCATTTGTTTGTGTGCATACAAATCATCAAGCCAATTCTATGATGATAGAAAATTTCTGAATCTAAAAAACACTTTTATCTTTATAAATCAATACTGCTAACAAACAGGACTAATAAAAGACCCGCCAACGAACGAACATATGTTCTCCCAATAGCCAACAATTACCGACAACGCGCTGAATAACTTGTGTATACGTTGTTCGTATTTCAGTACCAACATACACGGATATTCGTCAGAACAATCCCTTGTGCATGCAGCAAACATATTGGCATAATTATATTATAATTACATATATTACAGTAAATTTGAATCTGTGCGATATAACATTGGCACACACATTTTTACAAGTTTCTAGATAAACTATATATCATCGATAACACATTCCTTTTTTGATTTAAACTAGAACTTGTCAATTTAGATTTATGGTACCTAGCTCTGAGAAACTAACTTCCAAATCATTTTTTTATTGTAAAATAATTGCTCTTACTTAAAATTGTGACTTATTCTTATCTTACTCTTCCTAATGAAAGTTTGCAAAATTATTAAACTTATTCATTGATGTCGTGTGTTCATATTATTCAGTTAGATAATATACGAGTTCCATTTCTTATCTTGTATTAAAGTGTATTTTATTTCTGATAAACCTCAGGATTATTAATTGAAATCTTTTATTATTACTTTAATTTTAAATCTTTTCTCATATGCATACGCTCATTATGTAGGCTTGTTCGCAAAACTTTTTTTTATGAATTCAGCGTTTTTCTCGGCCAAAACAGGAAGCAATTAAAAGAGTATGTACGCAATTCACAATACAAATAAGAGCTCATATTTAAACATAACCAGACAGAAAATAAAAAGTAAAAATCTTAACGAGTTATGTACAAAATTTTAAAAAAGTTCTTATTCATAGTTAAATCTTAACAATATTTTTTATTTGAATAACTTTAATTTAGTCAACCCAAAATGTACAAAAATGTTAGGTAGTACAAAATGGAAGGATTTCTTTTAAATGTTAAAATCTAATCATAAGTTTGCCTTCACACAACAAGACGCCACAAATAAATTTAAAACCACATACTTTCAAAGCAATTTTATACAAAATAATAATGCATTTTAATGTTGGAAGTATATATCTGTATTTTAGTATAAATTTTTACTGCGTGTTCCAGAATTTTGATTTTATAATTAAAAAAACTATCAACAAAAAGGTCATTTTGTCTGTACAGTAGAGCGTCGTTTATCCGAATCAACTGGGGCCGTACACTGTTCGGATAACCGAAAACCGAATACGACCGGACACTATACGAATATTGAAAATAATCACATGCAGGAAACGTGCTTGAAGAAAAAGCAAAATAGGTGCAAATTGTTGTAATTTTACCTTTATAGTGGAAAATAATCAATTCCTTTTTGCTGTACTATTGTACTCTTTCGTTTTTCAATGCAAGGTCTCTGATTGTCTTGAGCAGCATTAGTTGAGTGGGACAGCACTCTGTTGTTCGTACCACTCCATAGCTGTCTTTAACACAGAAAAACGCGTCAGCATTTGATCGACCCTTGCTACTTTCGTTGTTGTTGTCCTCGTCTTCATTCGTTTCATCGTCGACAGGGTCCGATTCTTATTGCACGGGAGTCACAATCACGTCACCGTTTAGCATTTGAAATCCACAGTCATCTGTATCGCTCCACTTTTTCCCTTCGCGAAACGGTTCAATATTTCAAGATTTGTCTCTATGTTGAAGACGGTGCGCTTCCGTTTTGAATTCGAAGCCATAGCAGTTTACAATTCAACAAAAGAGCACGGAAACAGACTGGAAACAGACTGACCTAATATTCCGCGCAGATGTTTACCAAATCACATAACTGAAATTCCTCAATTATCCCTCACCTTGGGTTTTTCCGCCACTTGTGGCCTCACGTGAAACAACTGTCGAGCATTGTACTGTTCGATAAGATATTCATAAACAGTATATGCAGTTGACAAAAGAAACTGGTTCGGATATTTTGAGTTCCAGATAATAAACGTTCGGATAAACGACGCTCTACTGTATTAGTATAATTTTATAATGAAAAATATAGTAATTAAAAACACAGATTTTAATTTTTTTATTGTATAAAAGCTTTAGAAACCAGAAAAAAATCAGCAAGAAAATTAATTTTCTTCGTATTACATAAAGAAAATTTACACATCATATTGTTTATATGTGTAGTTCAGTGGTATGACACACGTTCCCCATTTGGCAAGCTCTCAAGGATGCTCTGCACTTCTCTACAAATTTGTCAATTTTCGAGTGGATGGAATTTGATAAATTTTTAATGAACCTTATTTAAGAAACATCAGAAGAATTATGGACATTTACGACATTATGAAAAAATCTGAAGATACTCTAAGGAAAAATTTACAGCTATTTTGTAAATTATTGAATGTCATTGATGCAAAAATTTAATTGTTTGAGGAGAGAAAATATTGTATGTACTCTGTTTTCAGCGCTTTTGGTTCTACTTATCTATGCGAAAAAATCTTTCCTCATGTGAAAAATAATTCGAGTCCACAAAGAAATTGCTTAACAACAGAATACTCAAAATCGTGCAAAAATTGATAAAGTCACAAATTATATCCCTGATTTTGTGAAATAAAAGTAGAGAAGAGTACGCAAGCAACAGGCTTGCTTTAAAATTTTAATCTTTTTATTTAACTAGAATGAAGGGAAATGCTTTAATTTTATGCTGTTTATTTCTTATTTTAAAAAATATGTTTAAAATACATAATATACGTCTACAGTTTTAATACCTTATTTTTTGTTAAAGATATAATTATATTTTATGCTGTTTAATTTTATGTTAAGAAATACCTTTAAACTTTGCAGAATCAATATATAATAAAGCTGCAAGCATCTGTATTATTGACCTCTATCTCTGCATGTTTTATCGCGGGAATCAATTTGTTTAAAAAATGGCCTACTGGGTGGTACACTAAATGATATTGGTAAATGGTTTTGGCACGCCAGGGCTAAAAGGGTGACAACTCCTGGTGTAAATTTTTTTAAATTTAATCTGTGCTCTACTTAAAATTGTGTTGTTAACCATCGCAATTTTCTTGAAAGTTTTAAACTGATTTTGAAAGTAAAAAATCAGATTTTCCAGCCATTATTTTACAATTTTAAAAAAATTGAGAATTTTTGAAGTTTTTAAAACTTTTATAAAATGTTTAATTTTCAAACATTTTTAATCATTTTAAGTGATTTATGTTTCTTAGATTATTGCAAACAGAAGTTAGTATGTATTTGAAAATCTGTTCATTTGTTTATCTTTAATAATTACTTTTCGCGCTAAACCTGGGAAAAAAACTCGAAAAGTTTTTTGGTATTCACTTTAGCATTTTTTAAATATGTAACTAGATGACTTCAGACCTAAATCCATACTAACCTTTTAAGACTATACGTTTCGGGGGTATATACAGAAAGTTTCAAGACTATCTTTAACAGAAAAAAAAGCATTAGGAATTGGAAAATACCTTCAACTTCAAAATTAAAAGTCTCAGAAAAACGCATCTAATGTTTATAAAGACATAAGACAAAAACCTATACTGCCTGTATAGCTCAAATTTTTAATATGCTACTTTCCAATGTATGTTCTGTGTTAAAACACTACTTAAATTAAATATGACTGAAAGTACTTTAATTCAAAATATATTTTTGCATAATATTTATAGTGTTTGTTACGAAGACAGGTTTTATTCAGCCTAATCTTAACAAAATATTTTCCCAAAAATTTCGAAACCTAAAGCATTTATATATGGATAAATAACAATGATACCAGCTTAAGCTAAAACTCACCAGCAGTGCACATAAAATTAAAATTAATAACCATTTCACACTTAAAGAGTTGATTGTGCTCAAAAATATTCAATTAATTCAATTTAAGAGTGTAAAAATATTTTTAAATGAAACCAAAACCAAAACTCAGAGCTCAGAAAACCTCAAATATCGAACTATTTTGTTATTAGATATGAAATTTGGAAGCAAGCGTCACAATGATATAAGCCACAAGAAAATGCAAAAAGAAAAAACATCGGTATATTTGAAATTTGACTGCACTGTGTACCTGTAATACAACAACAGCACTTCTTTTCAGCTCAATTAAATTATTGTAACTTTGATTCGGTTTTTAGTTTAGCTTTCATTATTTTTGTTATGCGAGATATTCTGTTTTAAACCATATTTGGAAAGTCTTACACAATCCAAATAGTTACATTTACATTATTTAATTTTAAAAAAAGTCTATTTATACCGAAAAACAAAAACAAAAAAAAATAGTTCTAATAAAAATATTTTATTTTTATGTAAAAATATAAATTTAAATAAAATATATTAAAATTAAATAATTAATAATCATAATATGCAATTAACAGGTATAACAGTGAATAAAACAACGATATAAGAGAAAACCACTAATTTACTCATAAATATTAAATTTTTCTATGATAATATTTAGTCATCTGTGCCGAGCATAATCAGTTATTAAAAGGTTAACGACGCTTAATGCTATGCCGTAGGGCCTGGGTTCGAATCCCGGGAAAGACATGGAAATGCATAAATGCCTTTGCGGCATGGGGGGGGGTACTCTAAATAGACGTCGAACCGCAAGTCCTCTCGGTGGGTTGGTGGAAGGGGAAGAGAGGTGGAAAGCCCTTGACCACTCCCAAGATGTTCTCTCTCAAAATTGGGGTGGAACTGAGCCAAATCGCACTGTCACCTGGACAGTGCTCAAAGCTACGGCTAACGACAGGCGTACAATCTACCGGATGCCATGATGAATTTCGTGGATCTCGATCTGACTACGTCAGACAGGTGGCATTAGCAACAACAACAACAGAACTTAAAACCGCAAACACATGCCCATAACATTTGAATTTGAAACCAAGTAAAAAGGCAAAAGTAAGCATTAATTTTTATATGGATTAAAGAATCAAAGGTATTTCTTAATACTATACTCCAGATTTTAGATAAATATTTTGTAAAAACGTAGGAAACTTATTTTTTGTAGTAGTAAAAAGAAACAATTATATAGGAATGCATTATATTCTGGCAGATTGTTTGCTTAGTTTTCTTCTTGATGAAAGTTAATGTTGCCATATAGCTAGAATGCCCATCTTATTACAACTGAATTATTGAATTGTAGGTCTTAAGAAAACGTAGAACTTTAAAAAGTGGTAATTATTTATTAAAAAAAATATTTCTTCAATACTATTAAAATTTTAAATATCTTATATGATTTCAGGAATTTTGAATTCAAAAGAAAAATTCTTTATTAAATTGTTATACATAATGTTCTGTTGGGTGATTGTTGTATTCTTTTTGCCTCGTCTTCCAAAATATATATTAACGGAAAAAAACTTATTTCCAATTATATGTGTGATACAAAGGACTCATCTAAACTACTACACTTTCCAAAAGTTTGTAATAAGAACAACTAAATTAATGTACAAAAAATATATAATAGTAATTAAATGTTTTTCTACTTGTACAAGTGAAATAAATTTTTTTTAGTCAATTCCTTTTTAGATCAACAAAAAAAGATTTTTTATTTACTTTTTATTAAATAGTTATAATTAATATAAATATGCATATACATGTGACAGAATCACAACATTTAGAGGCAATTAACTTTTATTAATTATCATTAAAATATCATTGTCATCCAAAACAATCGTGTATATAAAATTTCAGTTAAACTGGAAGTTTTGAAGGTGAGAAAAAAAATCTCTTAAAGTTTGGACCCAAGTCGCTAAAAATAAAGCCAGCGTGGCTGTACTTGTAATTCTTGAATTGATTTCAGTCAATTAATTTTAATTAATTATAATTAAATATTCGTATTGTTATCCAAAACAATTCTGCATAAAATTTC